>BQNB010018166.1:30462-52529 GCA_026074375.1 Tanacetum coccineum | reverse complement strand
ATTATACAGCTAACAGAAACTCCCTCTTTAGCATCAAGATACTTGATTTTTCTCTCAATCACTTCTTGTTCTCCATCATTAATTTCGGATTACTCACAGACAACATACTTAAAAGGGTCTTCTTTGTTATCAATTTCCATTTCGACTTTTTAATCATTTCAACTACTAATGCAGTGATGCATCACAACCTAACAAATTTCTATATAACACTCACGAGTGTACGTGTATAAAATTTATACACACCGAGCTGAACCGAACCAATAAAATCCCATATCTAGTTAATGTGTAAATGTTATTTGAGGTAAAGTTTTAAGCTTTTGACACGTAGTAATTACTCTAATTTAATATAGGAATACCAGCTATGAATCTATCAAACTAACACTGTGTTTTTATTATGTCGACCAAAACATTGTTCTGAGTTGCGGTCTTAGCATGCGTCTGTAAGAGGATGATGTTTATTGATTTCGATATGCTGTTATACAAAGATACATGAGTATATATAGGAGCCTATACAAGAACTATTATGGGTAAATATTGATTACCCACTAATCATGCTAATCAGTCAAGAGTTATTTTGGGTAAATATAAATTACCCACTAATCATGCTAATCAATTTAATTATATGGCTAATGGATAATCACAAACTGAATGGCTAACACTCCCCCGCAGTTTGAGCGGGAGGGCGCCGAACACTCAAACTGGAACGAAATTGGGGTAGGCAAGCCTTTAGTAAATATATCTGCAAACTGATAGCGAGAAGGAACATGAAGAACCCAAACCTGACCAGTAGCAAACAAATCACGAACAAAGTGAATATCAATCTCAATGTGCTTCGTACGCTGATGTTGAACCGGATTACAAAATAAATAAACAGCACTGACATTATCACAGTAGACAAGCGTAGCGGAAGACAATGAGTATGTAACTCACGCAATAAGTTACGTAACCAACAGGTCTCAGCAACAACATTTGCAACACCACGATACTCAGCCTCGGCATTGGAATGAGAAAGCGTCGGTTGACGCATAGCAGACCATGAGAGTAGATTGTTGCCAAGAAAGACGCAGTAACCTGAAATTGATCGTCTAGTAGAAGGACAGTCAGCCCAGTCTGTATCTGAGTAAGCCACCAAGTCGGTAGTAGAAGAGGAGAATAACTGTAAACCATATTCCAAAGTGCCGCAAACATAACGCAAGATTCGCTTAAGAGCGGAAAAATGAGGCTCCCGAGGATCAAGTATATGAAGACAAACCTGCTGAACGGCATAAGAAATATCAGGTCTAGTAAAAGTAAGATACTGCAGAGAACTTGCTAGACTCTGATAAAGTGTCGGATCGAAAACCACATCACCTGTAGTACCCAGCTTAGACTCAGTATCAACAGGAGTCCGACTAGGATTGCAATGAACCATACCAGCACGCTCAAGAATCTCAACTACATACTTCTTCTGAGATAAAAACATCCCTGAAGAATCCCGTGTAAGAGATATGCCCAGGAAATAATTAAGAGAACCCAAATCAGTCATAGCAAACTCCTATTGCAAAGAACTAATAATCCGATGTAACAAATCTTAAGAAGAGGCCGTAAGCACAATGTCATCCACATATAACAATAAATAAGCAGTATCCTTCCCTTGGTGAAAGATAAATAGAGAACTATCACACCGGCTGTGATGAAACCCCACCCTGGTAATATAAGATGCAAATCGCTGAAACCAAGCGCGAGGGGCCTGCTTGAGCCCATAAAGAGAGCGTTGAAGCAAGCACACATAATCAGCATGAGTAGAGTCCCGAAAACCGAGAGGTTGATGCATGTAAACAGTCTCAGATAAGTCCCCATGTAAAAATGCATTCTTGACATTTAGCTGATGAACTGGCCAATGTCGAGAAGCAGCCAAACTAAAAATCATATAGATGGTCCCGGGTTTAACTATTTTAGGTAAATATTGATTACCCACTAATCATGCTAGTCAATCAAGAGTTATTATGTGTAAATTTAAATTACCCACTAATCATGTTAATCAATTTAATTATACGGCTAATGGATAATCACAAATTGAATGGCTAACAGCGTCTAAGTTCCTTTTTACAATTTGTGTATTAATTAACACTTCATTACGTATAATAAGCATTCCATATCAATAGGCCTAGTTTAATTTATAGCACATGGCCATCGAAATCCATGCGACAGCCTTGCGTGTGGTGATACCGTGGTTGTGGCGGGGGATTTGTGTGTGATACAGTAGTTGTGGCGGTGTGTATGGCCAACAATAACCGAGCACAAACACCTAATCAGCATGTTGTTGACTTTTGTATTCTTTCGTGTAGTATGGACATGTTGTTGACTTTCGTGTAGTAGCACAAAAGAAAATGAAATCAAGGAGAACATGTTGTTGGGGGGATTTGTGTGTGATAACAGGAGTTGTGGCGGGTGTTTTGTGTCATGACAACAATAACCGAGCTCTAACACCTATTCAGATGTTCGTTGATTTTGTATTCTTTCGTGTAGATTATGGACCATGTTGTTGACTTTCGTGTAGTTAGCACCCCAAAAGAATATAGTTACTCAAGGCGAGAAAAAGCCACGTGAGAGAACTTTGTTGTTGACTTTTGTAGAAAGAATATTGCCAAGTTCTAGTATTTAGCTCTGAGTTCTAGCTTGCGACAGATTATGATCAACTTTGGATTTCTTCATGCCCTTACAGTGTGACAAAAAGACTACTTTGATGATGTTAAATGTGTTTGTGTGGTAAAGTGTTAGTTCACACTTTTTTGAAAACTGGATATATCAGTCACCTTCTATTTTGCCGGGGGTTAGAGTTACAGTAAAAAATATGCCTTAGTGTTTAAATAATTAAGAAATATGGTGGCATGGTGGTGGGTTTTGGTGGTGGTGGAGAATAAAGAGGTTTTAGATAAATGTAAATGAGTGGTGAGAAAGTGAGAGAATATAGAGTAAATGTGTGTTTTGAATCTGGTTAATTGGTTTTTAAGGGACCAATAGTGTAACTATTTTTTTTGAACGAAATTACTATAATAACCATCACTAACAAAAACACATAACGACCATTCATCCCTTAGGACCAAACATGCACCAAAATAGATCAGTCGCCTAAAATTACTTTTTGTGTAAGTAACTTTTTAGCAATCTTTTCAGAAATGTTTTTGGGTGACTTTTTTGTCTTTTACAGAAAAAATTATATTTTTTTGAATATTTTTTTTTCAATAAAAGATAAAAAAAAAAAAAGTCATCCAAAAGTACATTTGACTTGAATGACTAGGAGACTGGTCTATTTTAAGAACTCAAATTTTTTTTGTCTAAAAAAAGTAGTATACACTTTGTGCAGTGATCTATTTAAAAAAGTTATTTGCAATGCTTCAAATCCAAAAAATAGAAAGAAAAGTATGGACCCACATTTACAAAACACAAAAAAAAACCTAACAAAAGTGCATTCGATATAAAAACTTGCCTCAAAATCATGTAAAGTGGTTTAGAGAAGTGGTCATGGCTATAACAGAAACATAAAAAAAGTGGCGTTGAGGAGTTTCATTAAGGCTAAGAATCTGAAATAGAAAATAAATATTTTATATAAAAAATAGTTTATAAACTACCTTAATTTTACGTTAGCTATTATACCAGGGTAAGAAACTCTTTATCCAAAAAAATTACGTTACCTCGATAAGATAAAATAGTTCATATATTTTTTGATCCTAATTATCTGAAAGGTGTGTTAAGCAATTAGTTATTAACCGAATACAATTTGAGTGTCTTACAAGTTATAAATGGCCATATAAGAGCACTTGAAATAAATATTTTCATTTAAGCCTAGATCATTTGTAAAGAAACCCTTTTATAAATATTTTGATTATAAACATTTTGTTTCTTATGTTTATTTCAAATTGAAAGTATCGTTTATTTCAAATTGAAACTATCGTTATTTGTAGAGCTATTGTCATTAAAAAACATCAAACATACAACATTTAGCACGTAAAAAAAGAATACAACAAGCCGACTTAGTAGCCCACGAGTCTACAAACTATCGCTAAGACTGTAAGCAGTATTGTTAAATGTAAAGTCTATCTAAGCCATATTCCAAGTGCCGCAAACATAACGTAAGATCAAGAGCGGCTAAAAATGAAGGCTCCCGAGGATCAAGCAAATTAAGACAAACATGCTAAACGCGTAAGAAATATCGAGTCTACGTAAAAGTTATATACTGGCAGAGAACCTGCTAGACTCAGAAAAAGAGTCCCTGATCGGAAACCACATCACCTGTGGTACCCAGCTTGGACTCAGTATCAACAGGATTTCGACTGGGATTGCAATGAACCATACCAACACGCTCAAGAATCTCAACTGCATACTTCTTCTAAGATAAAAACATCCCTGAAGAATCTCGTGTAACGGATATGCCCAAGAAATAATTGAGATAACCAAAATCAGTCATAGCAAACTCCTGATGCAAAGAACTAATAATCCGATGTAACAAATCTGAAGAAGAGGCCGTAAGCACAATATCATCCACATATAACAACAAATAAGCAGTATCCTTCCCTTGGTGAAAGATAAATAAAGAACTGTCACAACGACTGTGATGAAACCTCACCCTGGTAATATAAGATGCAAATCGCTGAAACCAAGCGCGAGGAGCCTGCTTGAGCCCATAAAGAGAGCGCTGAAGCAAGCACACATAATCAGGATGAGTAGAGTCCCGAAAACCAGGAGGCTGATGGGAAGGACATGATATGTAACCGGTCCCTCAAATAAGATCCCCATGTAAAAATTCATTCCTTGACACCAACCATGCCTGACCAACTGTCTGAGAAGCAGCCAAAACCAAAGAACGTTTAACGAGATGGTTCCGCGGTATACCTGATATATGGATAAAAAATTGATTACCCACTAATCATGCTAATCACATCAGAGTTATTTTGGTAAATATTAAATTACCCCTAAACAACTAATCAATGTAATATACGGCTAATGGATACTCATCAAATTGAATGGTTACACGTCAAAGTTCCTTTTTAAATTTGATGGAATTAATTACCACTTGCATGTACCGTTAAAAAAGAAAAGCAATACATGTCAATAAGGCCTAATTTAATTTATAGGCACAGGCCCAACCGAGAAATCCAATGCGCCATCCTTGCGTGGTGGTGATAACCAGGTGGTTTGTGTGGCGGGGGATTTTGTTGTGATACCAGTATTTGTGGCGGTGTGTATGGCCCAACAAAACCGAGCGCAAACACCAAATTAGCAAGTTGTTGGACGTTATGAATTCTGTTCGTGTAGTGATGACATGGTTAGTTGACTTTTGTAGAAATAAAATATTGCCAAGTTCTAGTATTTAGCTCTGAGTTCTAGCTTGCGACAGATTATGATCAAATTTGGATTTCTTCATGCCCTTACAGTGTGACAAAAAGACTACTTTGATGATGTTAAATGTGTTTGTGTGGTAAATGTTGTTTTAATTAGAGTTCTTAACTTTTTGAAAACTAACTATGATATCATCAGTCACGTCGATTTTAGCCGGGGTTAGAGTTTACAATACAAAATATGGCTTAGTGTTAAATAATTAAGAATATGTGGCATGCCCGACAGCGCGCGCGCCAATCCATGATTGCGCTGTAGTTGCCCATTTTGAAAAGTGAACCGGACATGAAGAAGCGAAACGCACATTAGATAGACCATTTATGTTTTAGATAAATGTAAATGACAGGAGAGAAAGTGAGAGAATATGGAGTAAATCTGTGTTTTGAATATGGACAATTGATTGGTAAGGGACCAATAGTGTAACTAATTTTTTGAACGAAATTACTATAATGTCCATAACTAACGAAAATACATAACGACCGTTCATCTCTTGGGACCAAACATGCACCAAAATGACCACTTCAGTAACCATTTTCATCGATTTTTAAAATGGGAGACCAAACGGGTAAACGGGGCTGAGTACAAGGACTAACTGCGTAATTTACCCTTAATTTTGTGTCCACTGTTTTTTTTTTACAAAGTGATGGGAATTTTTTTTTAAATGGACCGGTCGCTCAATTTGTTTACCTTTTTTAGACCAAAAAATTTTAACTTCTCAAAATAGATCAGTCGTCTAAAAGTATTTTTTTTGTAAGTAATTTTTTAGCAATTTTTTCAGAAATGTTTTTGGGCGATTTTTTTTTTGTCTTTTACCGAAAAAATTATATTTTTTTGACTATTTTTTTTCAATAAAAGATAAAAAAGAAAAAGTCGTCCAAAAGTATATTTGACTTGAATGACTAGGCGACTGCTCTATTTTAAGAAGTCAATTTTTTTTCTAAAATAATTTACATTTTATGCGACTGATCTATTTAAAGAATTTTTTTTGCAATGCTTCAAATCCAAAAAATAGAAAGAAAAGTATGGACCCACATTTAGAAAACACACAAAGAAAAAAAAACAAACAAACACTAACAAAAGTGCATTCGATATAAAACTTGCCTCAAAATCATGTAAAGTGGTTTAGGGAAGTGGTCATGGCTACAACAGAAACATAAAAAAAGTGGCGTTGAGGAGTTTCATTAAGGCTAAGAATCTGAAATAGAGAATAAATATTTTATATAAAAAATAGTTTATAAACTACCTTAATTTTACGTTAGCTATTATACCAGGGTAAGAAACTCTTTACCCAAAAAAATTACGTTAAAAAAATTAAAGATTTAAGTTAATAGTTTTTTTTATTGTAAAAACATGAGGGAACTTGGGGAGAAAAGTTATATTTATTTATAGAATTTAAGTTAATTATTTTAAAAAATAGTAAAAATGAATGTGTGGGTTTAATAGACTTTAATAATTTTAATAATAACACGTGTCCTGTATGTGTATTTGAATACCACACCATACTAACACATCAGATTTGGGGACCTTCTTTTTTATTTAAGCGGATTGCATCCCGCCCCGATATCCCCCAACCGCTACCCCTCCCATAAAGCTACACAATCTTCCACCTTCCACTAACACATTCACTGTTGCATCCCACTAAATCACCACAGTTACATGGCTACATTAATAGCTACCACCATCTCAGCCACGGACTGAAACGTCATATATATTAACCGAAAACAATTAGCGTATACTACCAAGATATGAAAATGCCATAAAAAGTACACTTGAAATAAAAACTTTTACATGTTAAGACTCGTCCGAATGTAAAAGAACGCTTTTAAAAAAATCTTAGTGAATATAAGACAGTTATATTTCAAAGTGAAACTATCGTTATTTGTAGAGTTGTTGTCATAAAAAAACAATAAAACATAAAAACATTAGCTCGTAAAAAAAATACATAGTGCCCTTCTAGGGGTGCACACAAGCCAAGCTATTTGACAAGCAACTCGATCTCCGTTCAAGCACGACTCTAACGGAGCCGAACTTTTATCGAGCTCAAGCCCGAGCTCAAGCCCAATAAACTGGCTCGAAACATATAATGAGCCAAGCTCGAGCTTTTGATTGCTCGGCTCGAGCGCTCAACGAGCTTTTTGAGCCTTAGTATAAATATATTTTCTTATTTTTTTATATAAGTAAATAAGTTCTAGATTTGAACATATAACCTAATTGTAATGGACTAACATCATAAAAGATTAAATATAAAAATTCTAGAATAATCCTAGAAGTTCTATGATTCTATCTTTCATAAGTGGTTTGTCCTTATTTTGTATGGTAATAAATTGTATAGTCATTTTATGTAAAAGTGCCTTTGTGTTTTAGTTTGTTCGTCGCATGTTAAAGTCATGCTATGTAAATGTCCATTAGTGAAAGTGCTATTGTGGTGGCGTGTAAGGCTTAGTGATGTGTTTGTTTCATATATATAATTTCTAGCTTTTAAGCTAGAGCTTTGCTCGAATCCTACTCGAGCGCGTGTTCCCCAAGCCTAATAGTTTAAAGCTTGACGATAAATCAAGCCGAGTTTGAGCCACCCTTTGAATTTTCGAGCCGAGCCTCAACCCTTGTTTGACTCGGGCTTGCTCGCTCGATTACACCCATATGCCCGTCACCCTAATGCGCGGGTAGGGCTGCAATCAAGTCAAGTCAGGTTTAAGCTTGATAGAGCTTGAGCTCGGCTCGATAGCTCGACAAGCCTTAATCGTTAAAGCTTAAGCTCGCATCGAATAATATTCAAATAAGGTTCGAGTTCGGGTCGAAAAGCTCGAATTTATTCATAAATGTTGTATTTGATAGTTAAACTTATCAACAAGGTCAAGAAAATACGTGATGAGCTCAAGAGTAAAGAATTTATACAAAACATTTTAGCATTAGAGTTTAAATATCCTTCTACGGTAAATATTTAACTGTTATATCAATATTCACGGTTAGCATTTATGTTGTTTATATAAATACGCAGAAAAAATATGTATGTACATGAAAGCTTGAAAAGCTCGAGCTCGATTTATTGAAAGCTCATGTTCAACTCGTTATGTATTTCGAGCTTGTTTATTAAGCTCGGGCTTATGCTCAAGCTCGAGCTCATGTTGCTTGATAAAATTTTAGCTTGATTGCAGCGCTGATAACGTGTATCATGTTTCTATAATCTTGAAAAAACACCTCTATAATCAAGTTATTTTAATAGCTAAGTCTAGGGGTGAGCAAAACCGACCGACGACCGAAAACCGACACAAACCGACCGAAACCGACACAAACCGACCTTACTCGGGTCGGGACTCGGGATGGGTTTTCCACGATGTCGGGACTCGGTTCGGTTCGGGACTCGGGATGAGTCGGGATCGCACAAAGAAAACCACACAAACCGGGATTACTCGGGCCTAACTCGGCTCGGTTCGGGACTCGGGATTAAATCGGGTCGGGATTCGGTTTGGGTTTTCCACGATGTCGGTTTCGGGATGAGTCGGGATCGGGTCGGGACGGGTCGGTTTCGTCCCGATGCTCACCCCTAGCTAAGTCAAAACCTCATTTTCATCCCCCACCCCACACCATGAACCGCATCTCCTAACATAAAAAACACTTTTTATGCTTGAAATTAACTTTTTTCTAATATATATGTATTTTTTTAATAAATGGCGTAATTCACATAGTTCGCGTTATTTGGGTCAACCCGAAAACCGAACCGAATTCAAATTCAATTTTCGGTTTGGTTTGGTTTTCAAGTTCACCCAAAAAAAATTTTAACTGAACTAACTGAACCCAAAAACCTGAAGAACCCGATAACCGAACCGATCAACACCCCTATTTAGCTATTACACAAATATTCACATTAGCATTTATATTGTTGATATAAATATGTATAACAAATATATTTGTGTACATAAAAGCTCGAGCTCCAGTTGTATGTTTCGAGCTTATCTATTGGGCTCGAGCTTGTTGCTTGATAAAAGTTTGACGTAACCCCTATAGTCAACCTATTTTAGTAGCCAAGTCAAAACCTCATTTCCATCCCCCCACCCCACAGCCATTGAACCGCATTCTCACCTTTCTCCGGCGCCGTTACACCACCGTATCACCACCACAAACCACCATGACCAACTACCTCACAACCACCCTCAACTTCACCCTTCAAGAAACCCTCAAAATCACCTCAAAAACCAACTTATCTCTCACACCCAACACCTCCCAAGTCATCACCACTTTCAAGAATTACGGTTTAAACAATGCCCAGATCAAAAAGATCATTTCTTTTGCACCAAAGATCCTTTCTTGTAAAGCCCACAAAACCCTAAACCCTAAACTTAAGGTTTTTCAAGAACTTGGGTTATCCGGGTCGGATCTTGTCGGGTTGATCTAGAAAAACCCGGAGGTTTTTGGGTTTGGTTTAAATACTAGGATCATGCCTGGTTTGAGTTTGTTAAGGAAAGTACTAGGTAGTGATGAGAATGTTATTGGAGGTTTTATAAAAGCAGGTGGTTGTGTTTTACTAATTATAGTATGAAAAGGTTGGAGACTAATGTCGCGATTTTGAAGGATTTTGGTTTGGGTGATGACAGGATTGTTAAGTTTATTTTGAGTAATCCCGAGAAGGTTATGGTTAATCCCAAAGTGTTGGCGAGTAAGTTGAGTTATGTGGAGGAGAGGTTTAAGATAAGTAGGAATGCCGAGTTTTATTTCATGCATTTTAGTGGTGGCATTGTATTGTTAGAGGTGGAAAGTTTGAGAGTAAGATGGAGGTGTTTAGAGGTTACGGTTGGTGTGATTCGGATATTGCGTTGTTGTTTAGGAATCAACCGTATGTGTTGAATAAGTCGGAAGAGAATATTGGGGAGAAGTTGGAGTTTTATATGAAGGGGCTTGGGTATACGCCGGTGTATTTGTTGAGTTGTAATACTTTTTTTACGTTTAGTTTAAAAAAAGAGTGGTGATACCGAGGAATAATATTTGAGACGATTTTGAAGAGAAGAAGTTAGTGGGTGAGAACCCGTCCGCAATATCATGAAACGATTGTGTCTTATCACGATTGTGTCTTATACTGAGTTGAGGTTTCTTGAATACTTGCGTGGTTTTGAGGATGACGTTCCTGGTTTATGTGAAACCTATTTGGAGTGTGTTGGAAGTGGTTCAAGTGCGGTTTTGTTGGATGCAGGCAATGTCAAGAAGAGGGGTAAAGTGGTTTTTTATTACCAGAAGCCAGAATAACAAGTTTGAAAAGTTTTACTTGTGATTCAAATTTTTACATTCGGTATAATTGAGCCGATAGATTCTTGTTGACGGCTTTTGTCGTTCAAGTTTTGTATTGATGATCATGAAAGTATGACATTTTTGTAGGATTACAAATGTGAAAATTCTTGTAGAACATGAGCTCAAGTAGCAATGATATGATCTTTCGCTTTTAAAATATCTGTTATAGAGAACATGCTTTTATATGTTATTAAGGGTGTTTGAGATTGCTTATTTGCTTAAAGCATATATACAGTTTGAAGCTTTTGAATTGGAAAGCGTAAGTTAGTGCAAGTAAGCCATAAAACTAGGTGGGTAAGGTTGATACATACTTGTTAACAATAAGCACTTTGATATATACAATCCCGAACACCCCCCTTAAAGTGTTTGCTGAACTTATGGTTTTGTTAGCAAGTTGTTGATATCTATTTGTTTCAAGTCATTTCCTTTGTACACAAGAATTATTTCTTGTTGATCTCATTTATATGCTCGTTTCCAGTTACGTGATGATAAGCAAGTGATCTGAGCCTTGGTTCGTTCACTTGATTTGCAGAAATGTAAGGGTATGCAAAGTTCATATACACAGTCACAGGCCACATTTAGTTTCTCTTTGATGGTTCAAAAGAAACGTCCTCAAGCTGGTTTGATGTCGAATTTGTACATTTTTGGTGTTTTCATACCATTCCCCAAGAACTTATGATGATTTTTTAGGTAGTCGGTGCTTTTCATTATCTTCAAGCCGTTTGACGCATCTTTTTCTTCTTGGAAATTTTATGTTTTGAAGGTTTATGGTATCATTTATGGGTAACTAATTAATCATGGATTGGAATGTGTTAGAAGTCGTTCAAGTGCGGTTTTGGGTTCAGGCAATGTCAAGAAGAGGGGTAAAGTGGTTTTATTACCGGAAATAACATGCACAGAGTTTACTTGTATTCAAATTTTACGTTCGTATAATTGAGCCAATAGATTCTTGTTGATGGTTTTTGTCGTTCAAGCTTTGTATTGAACTATTGATGATCATGAAAGTTGGACATTTTTGTAGGATTCCAAATGTGAAAATCCTTGTAGAACATGAGCTCAAGCAGTAGTGATATGATCTTTCGCTTCTGTTCTGGAGATTTTTTGTTTATATGTTATCAAGGGTGTTTGAAGCTTTGGAATTGGAAAGCTTAGGTTAGTGTAGATAAGCCCATAAAAATTAGGCGTTAAGGTTGGTACCTACTTGTAAAAATAAGCAGTTTAGAATATGCAATCCCAAATACCCTTTCAGTTGTTAAACTTATGACTTTGTTAGTAGGTTGGTATCTATTCGTTTTTGTCATTTCATTCGCTATAACAAGAATTGTGTTTTGCTGGTCTCGTTTTTTGTTTCTCATTCACGTGATGATAGAAGAACATTTGATCCGAGTGTTGGTCTGTTTGTTTGATTTGCAGAAAAGTATTGGTATGTAAAGTTCATATATAACTTATCGAACTCCCTTCTTACAGTCACAGGCCTCATCTGGGTATAAAAGAGTTTAGCCACGATTGGCTCTTCTGATAAACCAAACTTCTGCAAGCTGGTTTTGATTTAAGGATAACTTCATTTTTGCTTGCTTTTGCCTGTTCCCAGGCAGCTGCGGATGATTCGTTAGGCCGTTGGTGCTTTTCATTGTTTTTAAGCCGTTTGACGAACTTTCTCCTTCCTGGAGATTTTCAGTTCTCAATGTTTGTGGTATGATTTTAGCGGAACGCAACTTACCTTCTTCACTTATTGTAATTTCAAGTTCCATATCAGTGCATTGCTTTTTCGCCCAAAAAATTTTGAAGTTCATGAACAGACATAGCAACGTTTGTCAAGCAGACGATAAGTTTTTGAAATGGTTGTGTTCAGCACCATCGTTGTGTACAGTGATCTGAGCCTTGGTCTGTTCACCTGATTTGCAGAAAAGTAAGGGTATGTAAAGTTCATGTACGGTATAACTTATCGAAGTCCCTCCAAACAGTCACAGGCCCAATTTGGGTATCAAAGAGTTTAGCCTCGTTTAGCTCTTCTGAAACCGTCCTCAAGCTGGTTTAATGTCGAATTTGTACATTTTTGGTGTTTTCTCACCATTCCCAAGCAACTTAGGATGATTTTTTGGGTAGTCGGTGCTTTTCATTATCTTCAAGCCGTTTGACGCATCTTTTTCTTCTTGGAAATTTTCTGTTTTGAAGGTTTGTGGTATCATTTATGGGCAACTAATTAATCATGGATTGGAGTGTGTTGGAAGTGGTTCAAGTGCGGTTTTGGGTTCAGGCAATGTCAAGAAGAGGGGTAAAGTGGTTTTTTATTTCCGGAAATAACATGTTGAAAGTTTTACTTGTATTCAACTTTTACATTCGTATAATTGAACCAATAGATTCTTCTTGATGGTTTTTGTCGTTCAAGCTTTGTATCGAACTATTGATGATCATGAATGTCGGACATTTTTGTAGGATTCCAAATGTGAAAACTGTTGTAGAACATGAGCTCAAGCAGTAGTGATATGATCTTTCGCTTTTAAAATATCTGTTCTAGAGAACATGTTTTTATATGTTATTGAGGGTGTTTGAGATTGCTTATTTGCTTTAAGCATATATACAGTTTGAAGCTTTTGAATTAAAAAGCGTAAGTTAGTGTAAATAAGTGCAGAAAAACTAGGTGGTAAGGTTGATACATACTCGTTAACAGTAAGCAGTTTGATATATACGATCCCGAACACCCCCCTTAAAGTGTTTGCTGAACTTATGGTTTTGTTAGGGGTTAATACACAAAAATGTTACTAAAGTTTGCCCAAATGTTCACCTAAGTTACTAAGGTTTTTTTTGTTACAAAAAGGTTACTCAAGTTTACTCAAGTATACGGGCGATTTTTTAAGAATAAGCCAAATAATGAGCCTCTTTGTAAAGGTTCAGTAACCTAAAAAATAAATCCGTATCCTTGAGTATCTCTTTGTAATTGTTCTAAAGGTTCGGTAACCCATATGATAAATCCGTATACTTGAGTAACCTATTTGTAACGAAAAAAACTTTGGTAACTTAGTTGAACATTTGGTCAAACTTTAGTAACATTTTTGTGTATTAACCCTTTTGTTAGCAAGTTGATGATATCTATTTGTTTCAAGTCATTTCCTTTGTATACAAGAATTATGTCTTGTTGATCTCATTTATATGCTCGTTTCCAGTTACGCGATGATAAGCAAGTGATCTGAGCGCATCAACTGAAATGATGTTGTAACGTGTGCTGTAAAACGTCATCTGGAAATAACTGACCCTTGAAAGTCCACTTTAGATGCACAAACTTAATCATAATGACTTTTAAGATTGAATATATAGTAATATATCACTAGTCACATGTGTTAAGTTATAGAGAATTACAACAACCCTATTTTCGATGTTCATCATCTAGGCCCAGATAATTCAACTGCGTGCAGGTTATCAGTCGAGTCAAGAAGCCAATCAGAATTAGGAAGTGGTTGAAGATCGAGTTCATGGCGGAGAACCTCCCCTCTCTGCCACTCGTCCCATCTTTCCGCCAAACCATCACCTTCTAGCATTCTAACAACATCCGACATCTTTGGTCTGTCCATTGGTGATCCTTGCGTACATAGCAAAGCCACCTGGATTAACTGTTCCACCTCTGTTGCTATGTAATTCGTTTCTAGATCAGGGTCCACGAGCGGCTTCAGTTTCTTCTCTTTTAGAAGTCCTTTCACCTATTTGCACCAAAGACAATCACAGGCGTAAGTCCAAACCATAGACCAGCAATAGTGGACAAAAGGGTACACATAGTTAAAGAAACACGTACCCAGTCGAGCAACATGACATCATCATCATTAGCTAGTCGAGCAAGATCAAACGCCCTTTGTCCAGTAATGAGTTCCAAAAGCATAATCCCATACCCAAAAACGTCAGTTTTTTCCGATGATTTTCCAGTTGAACTAGTCACATGTGTTAAGTTATAGAGAATTACAACCCCCCTATTTTCGATGTTCATCATCTAGGCCCAGATAATTCAACTGCGTGCAGGTTATCAGTCGAGTCAAGAAGCCAATCAGAATTAGGAAGTGGTTGAAGATCGAGTTCATGGCGGAGAACCTCCCCTCTCTGCCACTCGTCCCATCTTTCCGCCAAACCATCACCTTCTAGCATTCTAACAACATCCGACATCTTCGGTCTGTCCATTGGTGATCCTTGCGTACATAGCAAAGCCACCTGGATTAACTGTTCCACCTCTGTTGCTATGTAATTCGTTTCTAGATCAGGGTCCACGAGCGGCTTCAGTTTCTTCTCTTTTAGAAGTCCTTTCACCTATTTGCACCAAAGACAATCACAGGCGTAAGTCCAAACCATAGACCAGCAATAGTGGACAAAAGGGTACACATAGTTAAAGAAACACGTACCCAGTCGAGCAACATGACATCATCATCATTAGCTAGTCGAGCAAGATCAAACGCCCTTTGTCCAGTAATGAGTTCCAAAAGCATAATCCCATACCCAAAAACGTCAGTTTTTTCCGATGATTTTCCAGTTGAAAGATACTCGGGAGCAATATGCCCGATTGTACCACGTACAGCTGTTGTTACATGTGTATCTTTATAATCCATCAGTTTAGCTAGACCGAAATCACCAACCACAGCCTCAAACTCCTCATCCAATAGAATATTAGCCGCTTTTACATCACGGTGAATAATTTTTGGGTCACAATGATCATGCAAATATGAAAGCCCTCTCGCTGACCCTAATGCAATCCGTTTACGAGTAGGCCAATCCAATGGTGGCTCGTTTGGTGGCCGCTCTATAAATACACATAAAATGTAAGTATAGTTCAAAGGATGCTTATTTTACGAAGAAAAATAAAAATAATCCATCAAAATAGCCATATTACAAATGGTTTTATTCTTAAGTGACAAAATTTGCTTTTATACCAATCTCACACATTTAACGGCAGACTACCTTTTATGTGTGATTTCTTATATAAAAAAAGATACTCAAACATGGCACAAAAAAGCAAAAATGTTCAAGGTATAAACACAAATTTTTGTGACATTTCGTTAGAATATACTATTTGTAATTTGACTATTTGGATGAATTTCCCAGAAACATCATATGGTGATAAAGGACGATGATACCCTTACCTCTTAAACATGATGCAACGCTTCCGTTGGCCATATAGGGATAAACAAGTAATCTCTCGGTCGGTGTCATACAGAATCCTCTCAATCGAAGGAGATTACGATGAACAGCCATGCTAATCATCTCGACTTCTGTTTGAAACTGAAGCTCACCACCTGGAGTTCTTTCTTCCTTCAATCGTTTTACAGCTACTAATGAGCCGTCAGCTAACCGTCCTTTGTAAACTTTGCCAAACCCGCCTCTACCTAATATGTTTTTATTGCTGAAACTATCTGTTGCCACTTGTAACTCTCGTAAAGAAAATCTTTTAAGTTGTCCCAAATGAACTTCAGGGTCTTCTTCAGCTGCAAATCAAGGTTTACAATAATGAGAATTAACGACAGTAATAAAAGGTTGCTTTTCGAGAAAAAAAGGGTAATTTATCAGATCGTTTGACCCAAATAATCATAAGCAGTGTCCAAGCACTAAAAAACTGATTACTGTATAAGGTAGCGAGTTCCAAAACGCAAATAAATGCATACGCAAAGAGAAATTCTAACCTGGCACATCAAAGAAAAATTCTTGAGGCTTTCGACGTCGCCACCATGCAAATGCAATGGCCGGGGCTGCAAATAATAACGCAGCCCCAACAGCAACTCCGCCAGCTATAGCACCAGTGGCACTTTTTACTTCTGAAACATAAAGCAAATGTGTCGAGTACCATGCTAGAATACAAAACGTCATTTAAGAAAAACAAATGATGCTAGAAATAAATATCTGAGGTAGTTACCCGGGGTGGGTATCGGGGGTGGTTGCACGAATGGTGGAGGCGGTGAAAACGGAGGTGATCCGGGACAAGGGTGTCCGGTAACCGGGCCACAGAGACCCACGTTATTAGCAAAACTGAGAATAGGGAATTTCCGGAAGTAGGAGTTTAGCTTTCTTTCTAAGAGGTGGAACCGAGATTAATAAAGCGTAAAAGTTATTCAAACCTGATTGGTGTGAACAGTGAGAAAGAGCCGCTATCTGGAACCGGTCCCGATAGTCGATTGTTTGATAAATCCCTAAAAGTTTAGTATGAAAACGTAAATTAGATAACTTCACATTTTGAATAGTTTTATTGTAGGATTCGACAGGCGGGTATGAAAATACTCACAGCACTTGCAAAGAAGTGATATTAGTCAACGACATAGGAATAGTACCATCCAAGCTGTTATTGTTAAGACGGCTATCCTTGCATAAAAGAGCGAAACATATTCCGTTGGTTAATACAATTTTGACCTTTAATATGGGTTTAAAAATACTGATATCGACCCATGATTGACGGGTATTTTAGACATTTACCAAATTTCATACAGTAAAGTATTTTTACAGGATAAGCTAATATTTAAAACTTACAGGAACCGCAACTTTGAGAGCTTGCCCAATGTGTTTGGAATCGGGCCAGAAAAAACGTTGAGATACAAATCTAAACTCACTAAATTTGTCAGATTTCCAAGGTCGCTAGGGATCGGGCCACTTAAGTTATTGCTGTAAAGTTCTCTGCAGAAAACAATTTCAAAAACGCATAAAGTTCATAATCGGATATAATAACATAAGTATCAGCGATTGTTTTTGAAAGTGGCTTACAGGTACTGCAAATTCTTCAACAGGCCAAGTTGCGGGACTAAGGTACCAGAAAGAGCTGCATTTCCTAGATCACTGACGAAATGTATGTTAAAATTTGTAAGCTGCGTTGTGTACAGTGATTGGATATGGATATTGGATGGTAATTAAGGAAACTCACACTCGTATAACACTATTATCGTTATTGCAGGTAACATGAAACCACGTGCAAGGATTAACAAGAGTCGGATCCCAACTTTGAAGGACACTATTAGGATCCTCTAAGTTTGTCCTCAAACTATGCAAAGCATCACCTGTAGATGTAACTTTTAAAATCGATAAAAGCACTTAATAAACGCACATTCAAATACCCTACAAATACGATGCCAGTAAAACAAGATCAAACACGCTAAATTCTCGTGCATATTGCATTGAGACAACAAATGTACGTACTTGTAGCTGAGCGTAAACTAACATAAAAGGACAAAAACATGATTATATTGAACGGGTATTTTGGTAATCATGTTCTCTAAAGATCCTAACAAATTTTCTAAGCTAATGGGCTAACTTGTAACTGGAAAAGCTCATAAGCTCACTTTTTTCAGCTTATGAGCTAATCGACTTGAGCTTCTGGCCTATGTAAGTCCACAAGCTCAACTTGATAGCTCATAAGCCCGAAATAATGTGAAAAGGTGAGCTTATGAGCTTCTGCAAAATCAAATAACTCATAAGCCACTAAAATAAGCTAATCCAAAGCTCGCAAAAGCACTTAGTACCAAGAATAAGCATTATGTTGCGATCACTAAAAGGCTTATAAAACTTACTATAACTCTAACCATTCACAGAAAAATTACGACAATCTAACTAATCAAAACAAAGTAATCCCATTACGATTAAGCAACCTAAAATATACCCAAACACAAATTGATCAATCCTATAACTATTAGTTACTGAACTAACAACAAAACCTTAAATCTACATACCAACATATAACAACCAACAAAAAAAAACCTTACATCCTAAAAACCAACATCAAAGAACATATAAGGGGGTGTTTGTCCGGCTTATATGTGGGCTTATGAGCTTATTTGATTTCGGCTTATATTACATAAGCTCCAATTTTCCTGCTTATTTTGAGACTTGTGGGCTTATATAAGTTTATTACGATATGATAAACTTATATAAGCCCATAAATCTTATAATAAGCCAGAAAATTGAAGCTTATGAAATATTATCCGAAATCAAATAAGCTCATAAGCCTACATATAAACCGAAACAAACACCCCCTAATAACCAAAAAAAAAACCTTAAATCCTAAAAACCAAGATAGAAAAAACACATTTAATAATCAAATCAAATCTCACCTTCCACATTAGCAGCAATAATCTTAACACAAAAAACCACAAATATCAACACTTGAAAAAACCTCATTTCTTAATCACATCAAAACTAACATTATCAAGATTTCAAAACTCAAAATCTTTTTTTATAAAAACAACCACATTACACAAAAAGATCAAATCTTTACAAAAACCCAAACCCTAAACCCCAAAATTAATCATTTTTTCACCATTTTCAACATAAAAAACAGCAAAAAGATGGAAAATAAAAGATGGGTATTGTTGAAAATGTGAAAAAGTTGGAAATTGGGGTTTTGGGTAAAATCTTTTTTTGTTACTTTTTGCTAAAAAGTTGGTTTTTTTTTTTTACTCAGGGCTAGTAGTGCAGATGTAGAATGTGTTTCTAGTGTGTGCTTTTTGGGCATGTGTTGGAGGTGTTTGGCTGACCGAACTGACCGAGCTGACCGAGTTTGTGAGGCTAGTTTACACTGTTACATCGAGGTTCAAGATCCGGGATCTTACTAAAGATCGTTTTCGTTTTTATAAGATCGAGATCATAAAATCAGATCGGGATTTTAAAATCTTACTATAATGTTATTTTCATAAAAGCGTTTGTAATATTATACAAATCAACAAATAATTATATATCCTATTAGATCTTTAGCTTGTAAAGATTTTATTTAAGATTCATATCGTTTTTACTTTGCAATATCGTAAAATCTTAAAATCATAAGATCATGATAGAGAGATAGTAACAAGTAACAACCATGTTTTGTGTAGTACGTACACGTGTTGATTTGTTTTTGAAGTGATATCCATACTTAGAGTGCTAGGAGCAGTGGAGCCGTTTGGCTCGTGCCGTTCTCAAAAAGTACTGTCACGTCAGTAAAATGAAGAACGGCACCAGAAACTGAACGGCACCACATTTGCTGGGGCATCCGTTGGCACCACATTTCTGGTGCCGTTCTTCATTTTTTTTATTTAATTAAAAAAAATACCCAATATAACTAAAATTTAATTCATTAATATAAAACATTACATTAAATTAAAAAAAAACATTACATAAAATTAAAATTACAAACTAATGATTATTCCATAGATATTTAGGTTCAAATTCCTCGTCGCCAAAAATAGTCGTCCATTAGCCGTTGTTCCGCAGTTTCTCGTTCACGAGGTATGTATGTCCTCCTCCTCTTTGGACCCGAGCTCGAACCCCCAGCCTCTTGCTCACACAAAGCTACATAATGTTCATACGCCTAATAATCCCGCATATATCGATCATAGTCACTTTGAAAATAAATATCATAATGATCGTACGCGTCGGAATTATTGGGATCCATAGGTGAAAGAAAATTGAAAATTAGTGAAGTAGAAAATATATTGGAAATGTGTGTGAAATATGAAATAATAAGGAGGTATTTATAGAATTTTTAAGGGATAAAAATGGGATTTTTTGGGGTTTAAATTTTAAAAATCCGCTCCCCCTAACGGATATATTTAAAAAAAAAATGAGAATGGCTTGGGCTAGTATGAACGGCGCCAAGGCCGGAGTCGAGCACCGTTCTAAAACCCGACGCCGTTCTTTGACTTGGGGCTTTGGCTCAACCGCTCCCCTTGCTCTTAAAGGTAATTGATTTGCAATTGAATGGGACACTCCATTTATTTATTACTAAAAACTTGTACAATATTAACATTCTGTTTCAACTGCTTGTACATTAGAGTGTGCAAATAATTTTTTAGAGTGTGCAAATCATTAGCGATACTTAAGTCTATCTCTTAAATACCATTTAAATGATAGAAAAATTGCAATCTACTTGGAATGTTCAATGTAGGTACTGGACTACTAGGCCCGGGCAAAATATATCAAAAACATAATCGAATCGAAGAAAATTGAGCCGAAACGGCTCGACTGGAACCAAACCGATCATATTTAGTTCGTTTTTTTGGTTGTATATATTTATGATTTTCGGTTTCGATTTGGCTCGATTCAATGCGAGCCAAAACCGAGAAAAAACACCTAAACTATATAAACCGAACTGAACCGAGCGGACAGACACAAAACCCAACAGAGCTAAGTCACTTTTTTTTTTTTTTTGAACGGCGACTTTATATAAAAAAAACTAGCAAGAAGCTAGAAACTTACAACGAAATAAGGTTCGGGGTTTTAAGCCAATCAATGAAACTAAACTTAGCCTTACACCGATAACGAATCCAATAAAAAGAACGGGAAACTACTTCATCCAAAATATTCGCCTTTGAAAGATCCTCTGGGCCAAAAATCAAAATGTTGCGCCAATTCCAAATATACCACCAAACAATATAGCAAATACCTTCAAAGACCTGTTTTAGCTTCGATGACATCCTAAGAGTTGAAATCCATTGCCTCAAATCTTCAAAAGAATTGAGCTCCTGGTACTCCATATCCCACCAGCGAGAAATCTTGCACATAACATCACTAACAAACTTGCAAGAAAAGAAGAGACGCCTAGAAGACTCAGCCGAACATTCACATAGAGGGCATAGAATAGAATCAATTTCCATACCTTTACACGAAATTTTTTGATTCTCGTTTCATGTATTTCACAAAATTATTTTCGGCTGGGTTCGGTTTTGATTGGTTTATGTCGTTTTGATCTAATGCTCCGACCTAACATGGATACAATGTATTTATATTTTTAATATTCTTGTTTCTAGAGTTTAATGTGCTTTGCTTTACGTAGACTAGACCACCTAAAGAGTAAATTGTGAAGTCAAATAAAATGCGTGATTTCGAACCGGACCAAAGCGACCAGAAAATGGACTAAACAATTGGGTTCGATTCTCGGTTATATTTTGGACCAAATCAGTTTTTAGTACGGTTTGATCTTTGTAGGTCTGGTCCAGTTTTCGAACCTTGATCTACCTGCCTAACTTTTTCTTGTTACAAATTCATTTGCTAGTAGAAAAGTAAAAAGAGTACTACCGCCTAATTTGGTAGGTAAATTGGCTATTTTTTGTTGGTAAAGTCTTTATTATGAGTTTCTAGAGGAAAATAATAAACAATATAAAGTTCATATATTAAAAGCATGGGTAAATTTCTATTTATTGAATAATTATTTCATTTTTGAAATCATAAATGATTGGTCAAATATTCGGTCCTAGAAAAGATGATTACGAGCCTGGACCAACTGGGCTCAACTTATTCACGAGTCAGATAGCGACTTCAAAAGAGTAAATACTCTATGTTAATTGAAATACTAACATCATTGCTTTTCCATCGTATTAAAAAAAAGCCAAATAGATAAAAGCAAAATTTTTAAGATCGATATTCTACTGTGCATCGTGTTTGTCTTTGCAAGATCAGAATTGTAAGATCGGATCGCGATCGAAAGA
>BQNB010018166.1:0-17219 GCA_026074375.1 Tanacetum coccineum | reverse complement strand
GATGCATTACCCACAACATATTATTATTTTAAAGCACAATCACCAGTAAGAAGGGCTTTTAACCAAAAATCAGCAGCTAAAACCAATAATTTTAATGAAAAAGTTAATACTGCTAGGGTTAACAATGTAACTACTACTGGGCCAAAAGCAGTAGTTAGTGCTGCTGAGGGAAATAGGGAAAATGCTGTTAAGTCCTCAGCATGCTGGATTTGGAGACCAACAGGAAATGTTATTGACCGTATCTCCAAAGACAGTGGATCGTACATGCTTAAAAGATTTGACTATGTTGATCTACAAGGCAGACTCAAGTCAGCTATGGCTAGGGTCCCCAAGAGAAACTAATTCTCTTATTTTGAGTGCAGGGTAATCCACAATATACTTTACAGGATCAAGGGATTTTTGACAGTGGATGCTCTAGGCATATAACTGGAAACAAGTCCTTCCTTACAGATTATCAAGAAATTGATGGTGGATTTTTTGCATTTGGAGGAAGTCCTAAAGGAGGTAAAATTACTGGCAAAGGTAAAATTAGGACTGGTAAATTAGACTTTGAAGATGTATACTTTGTAAAGGAACTTAAGTTTAACCTATTCTCCGTCTCACAAATGTGTGACAAGAAAAATAGTGTTCTTTTCACTAAGACTGAATGTCTTGTTCTATCTCCTGACTTTTAAGCTACTTAATGAAAGTCAAGTCTTGCTTAAAGTTCCCAAACAAAACAACATGTACAGTTTTGATCTAAAGAATGTTGTTCCTTCAAGAGGGTTAACTTGTTTATTTGCAAAGGCTACAATTGACGAGTCTAATTTATGACATAGGAGGCTTGGTCATATAAACTTTAAAACTATGAACAAACTTGTGAAGGGAAACCTGGTTAGAGGTTTGCCTTCAAAGCTTTTTGAAAATGACCATACTTGTGTTGCTTGTCAGAAGGGAAAGAAACACAAAGCTTCTTGTAAGACTAAGCTTGTGAGCTCTATCAGCCAACCCTTACAAATGTTGCATATGGATTTATTTGGGCCAACATTTGTAAGGAGTATCAATCACAAGATATATTGCCTTGTTGTCACTGATAACTATAGTAGGTTTAGTTGGGTTTTCTTTTTGGTCACTAAGGATGAGACTAGTGGGATTCTTAAAACTTTTATTACTTGTATAGAAAACCAAATAAATTATAAGGTTAAAATCATCAGATGTGATAATGGAACTGAGTTTAAAAATAATGACATGAATCAGTTCTGTGGGATGAAAGGGATTAAGAGGAAGTTTAGTGTTGCCAGAACTCCACAACAAAATGGAGTTGCTGAAAGAAAGAATAGGACACTAATAGAGGCAGCTAGGACTATGCTAACAGATTCATTATTACCTACTACATTTTGGGCTAAAGCAGTTAGTACTGCTTGTTATGTTTAGAATAGGGTTTTAGTAACCAAGCCTCACAACAAGACACCTTATGAACTATTACATGGTAGACCACCTAGTATAAGTTTTATGAGACCTTTTGGGTGTCCTGTGACTATTCTTAATACCTTAGATCCCCTAGGCAAATTTGATGAGAAGGCTGATGAGGGGTTCTTGATGGGAAGGCGGATGAGGGGTTCTATGTTGGATACTCTATAAATATCAAGGCTTTTAGGGTATTTTAAACACTCGTACTAGGAAAGTAGAGGAGAACCTAACAATAACCTTTCTTGAAATAAACCCATGTTGCAGGGAGTGGACCAGATTGGTTTTTGATATTGATTTCTAACAAAACTTTATGAATTATGAGCCAGGTTTATTGCAGGGACTCAAACTATTAAGAAGCAGGTAAACAAGGATATTGTACTCAAAAATATATTCTGCTCACCATTACTTTTATAATAGTCCACAGAGCTTCTGAGGGATGCAGTTGCTGTGATTGCTGGATAAAAGACTTAATGAAGAACCAGCAAATAAGGGTGAAAAGAAATGGATCAAGAGAAAGAAGGAGCTTCAAATAAAGAAAATGACCAGAATGTGCAAGATTTTAGAGCTGAATTGGATAATTTTCTTGTTCAACAGAAGGAAGGTTATGCTAACAGCACTAACAGAGATAGTACTATTAGTCCATGTTAGTATGATGGCAAATATTTTTACTAAGGCTGTTGATCCTTCCTACTAAATTTTCCTTCTAATACCTGATTTGGAGGATACTGGTTCTTTATTGGTGCTATGTGATGTAGATGAGGTGCACAGCGATGACCTTAACAACTTGGAAACCACCATGAATGTCAGTCCTATTCTCATAACCAGAATTTACAAGAATCATCCTAAAGACCAGATCTTTAGAGACATAAATTCATCTACTCAAACAAGGAGGATGACCAAGATTTTTGAAGAACATGCTATGGTCAGTTACATCAAAAAGCAAAGGAGAACAAATTACAAAGATTATCAGAACTGCTTATTTGCCTGTTTTCTCTCTCAAAATGAACCCAAAAAGGTGATTCAAGCTTTGACAGATCCAAGCTGGATAGAAGCAATGCAAGAGGAGCTTCTGCAATTTAAACTTCAAAAGGTTTGGAATCTGGCGGATCTTCCTAAAGGCAAGAGGGCTATTGGAGCTAAGTGGGTGTATAGAAAAAAGAAAGATAAGAGAGGAATTGTAGTTAGAAATAAGGCAAGACTGGTTGCACAAGGTTATACTCAAGAAGAAGGAATTGATTATGATGAAGTTTTTGCTCCTGTTGCTAGGATTGAAGTAATCAGGTTATTTTTGGCCTATGACATTCATTTTATGGGACTTATTGTGTACCAGATGGATGTAAAGAGTGCCTTTTTATATGGTACTATTAAAGAGGAGGTGTATGTGTGCCAACCTCCTAGTTTTGAAGATCCACAGTTCCCTGATAAGGTTTATAAGGTAGAAAAAGCTTTATATGGTCTACATCAAGCTCCTAGAGCCTGGTATGAGACCTTGTCTACCTACTTATTGGAAAATAGATACAGAAGAGGCACTATAGATAAAACTTTGTTCATTAAGAAGGACAGAGGTGATATCCTGTTAGTACAGGTGTATGTTGATGATATCATCTTTGGGTCTACAAAGAAGTCTTTATGTGTTGAATTTGAGCAGATGATGCACAAGAGATTCCAGATGAGTTCTATGGGGAGTCACTTTATTTTAGGATTTTCAAGTAAACGAAGGAGGATGGAATCTTCATTAGCCAAGACAAACATGTGGCTGATATATTGAAGAAGTTTAATTTT
Source organism: Tanacetum coccineum (assembly GCA_026074375.1). Taxonomy (NCBI): domain Eukaryota; kingdom Viridiplantae; phylum Streptophyta; class Magnoliopsida; order Asterales; family Asteraceae; genus Tanacetum; species Tanacetum coccineum. The sequence goes on along the minus strand of BQNB010018166.1, from coordinate 13,988 downwards.
ACCACTATGAAGGCAGCAAGCACTCTAATAGAGACTAACAAGGCATTGAATAAGGATGAAGAAGCTGAGGATGTAGATGTTCACTTATATAGATCAATGATTGCATCATTGATTGACTAACTACTTCTGGGCCTGACATAATGGTTTCGTGTTTGTGCCTTGTGCAAGGTTACCAAAGTTACACCAAAGACTTCACACCTTCATGCAGTGAAGAGGATCTTTAGATACTTAAAAGGACAACCTAAATTGGGCCTTTGGTATCCTAGAGATTCACCATTTGACTTGGAAGCCTTTTCTGATAGTGATTATGCTGGAGCTAGCCTTGACAGGAAATCCACAATAGGAGGTTGTCAATTTCTTGGCAAAAGGTTGATTTCATGGCAATGTAAAAAGCAGACTATAGTTGCAAACTCTACTACTGAAGCAGAGTATGTTGCTGCTGCTAATTGCTGTGGACAGGTGTTATGGATTCAAAATCAAATGCTTGATTATGGGTTCAACTTCATGAACACCAAGATTCACATTGATAATGAAAGCACCATTTGTATTGTGAAGAATCCAGTGTTTCATTCTAAAACCAAGCACATTGAAATAAGGCATCATTTCATCAGAGATTCTTATGAGAAGAAGTTGATTCAAGTGATCAAGATTCACACAGACCACAATGTTGCAGATCTTCTCACAAAGGCTTTTGATGTTAGCAGGTTTAACTTTCTGATTGCTAGCATTGGATTACTTAATTTCTGAAGCATTGTTTGAGGGGAGGTTAATTAAGATTGGATGAAAGGAAATGTAACATTCAGCAGAAGTGGATGAAGGGTCAGGACAACCCACTGATCCCCAACACACATTCACATCTGCTCAACTCTCTAATGAAGAACCAATCACTGTTTTATAATCATATCAACTTCAAAAGACCCACAAACCTAGGAAAGCCAAAAGGACCACTAAGATATCTCAGTCTAGTGGACCTATTCACCTTGTTGCAGATGAGACTGTCTATAAGGAGTAGGAAGACAAAATGGAAAGGGCTGCCACTACTGCTTCTAGCTTAGAAGCAGAGCAGGACAGTGGTAACATAAATAGGACCCAATCCATGGCAACACTTAATGAATCTCTTCCTTAGGGAACTGATTCAGGTAGTGGTCCCAGGTGCCAAGTTACCATATTAGGGGTGCAGAAGCTTAAACTAGGTTTGAGGCTGCATCTAAACAGTCCAATGATCCACCTCTCTCAAGAGTTATGTAACACCCCCATTTTTACAATATAGCAGCGGAAGCTAATCTGGGGTATTACTTCATAGTACACAGTCATAATCATAGAAAACGACAAAAGAGACGTTTTTAAAAGATTAAGTTTATGCATTCATTATTTCATCAGAGTTTTTACAAAACAGAGTCTAAATCTTCATGAAATCATAAATTTGAATGATAACAGGTTAGCCATCTTCATGTCTGTGTCACTCGTGCATAAGATGTTTGTTTCTGAGGATAAACATGCGAAATAGGTCAACAAATGGTTGTGTGAAATTCATAGGTTTATATAAATAGTGTGCATACAATTCATATAAGGTGGGTTACGTTGATATACACCCATAATATGTAATATTGCAATGAGTGTACAATTATTATAGAAAACCAATATTATTGGCGTCTAAGCTCATGTCACTCAAACTGACTAGTGTATATATCAATAATGATATATATAAAGATATGAAACCCCCGTATAGGTAATTGCCATATACCTATAAGTTTCAAATATAGTGCGTTTGGTTACCTATCCGGCTAACACAAACGGGATTCGTCAATCCCAATAGGCCTATTCATAATATTCATGTTCACTCGCAAGTGATTAATGGTCCATGATGGTGGGGGTCTTTTGGCATAAAGGGACTTAGACAACAGATGCAATAATATATCAGGATAGCATACATTTAGAAAACACTTGTATTCATGGTTTATAGCATGTATCCCCCTCACGGGTTTATGAAATAGAAGATTTAAAAGTGAGGCTATGAACTCACCTTAATAGTATAGGGAAATCTGATTGATGACAAAAGCATATCAAGTGAAAGTAACGGCTTCGTCACGCAACCTGGGTGATATGTCAAGTCCTAGTGTGATAGTTTATGTTTCAAAACTTCATAAAGTTTAACGTATTACTTTGATTTATTAATTTATGGAAATATTGTATCACTGTTCGGGCCATCATAATTCAGAGGTCATGTAGTAAGCGTTTGAGGAGCCAAGACACTTTAAATCGTAAATCCAGCAACTCGTCAAAACGTATACCCAAATGAAACTCCTTATATGAAGCTCCCTAGTAACGTGATACGATAAGACTTTAAGTTTCTTCAAAAGTTAGTCGATGATAAATTACGTTAAATATATAATGTAATTATTTTATAATGCGTCGATCGGTGATTAATAACGATTAATGTGTCGGGTTTTAATAGAATAGAGTTTTATAATATTAATATATATTTTTATAATTTGTATAAAAATATAATATTTTATATTTTTAAGTTTGCAAAAATGGCAATATATACCCTTAGTTTATAAACTTTTACAAGTTTTTAGTCCTTATATATAATGTATATATAATTTAAACCTTTATCTTTAAAATTTGGCAAGAATAGCCCTTGGAGTTATAACTTTAATATAATTACAGAAATGGCCCTTGTAGTTAATATTTTCCAAAAGTTACAATATATACCCCTTGCATGAAAATAATTTGCAAAACAAGTCCAAATTCCATGCAAGCTTATTTTTAGGATTTCAAAAGAGATTTGTAGGTTATAGCTTATTATAATAAGCTAAAATAAGTTAGGATAAACAACTTTTACGAGCTTATAGCTTATGAAAAGGGTTTACGAGCTTAAAATGACAAAATGGGTCGTTTAGGTTCGAAAATTAATCCAACGTGTTTAAGCTTTTAAGACTTGATAAAAAGTTTATAGAAATGATAAATAAGCTTATAGGAATAGCTTATAACAACAGCTTATGAGATTAGCTTGTAGAATTAAAGAAAACGAGTTATTAGGGTTTTTAGGGTTCGTTTGGTTTTAGAAAATTAACCACGCATGGTTTTGAGTTTAAAGCTTTTAACAAGAGCTTAGATATGATCATGCAAGCCTTATGAAAGTTTTAAAACAGAATTTTAGCTTATAGAACAAGATTATGGCTTACTTGAGCTCAAAATGGGTCGAATGGGGTTTTTAGTACTCGTACGCCTAGAAACGACTTCACAAGGCTTCTTCTCTTGGTTCTTGGCTTCACTCCTGGTCTTGTGGCTTCTCTTGATCCTTCTTGGCTGTTCTTAAGACTCCATTGTTGTTTATGTTTGAGTTTGAGGTGTGAGATTGAATGGTAAAGGGGTTCGGCTATTTATAGCCTTATTAAATACACCCCCCACAACCTCCTTGGAGGCATGGTAGCAAAAGTCAAGGACCCAATGGTTTTTTCGATGACTAAGGGCTGCTAGGGATGACAAGGAAGAGCTAGTGTGTGAGTGTTGAGAGCTAGAAGACTAGCTAAGCAAGGTGGAGGGGTTTTGGGGGGTTCGGCTAGAATGGAGTGACAAGGTGGTGATGTAGCAAGCTTGGTGGCCAAGAGTTGAAAGGGAGGTGCTTGTAAGCAGCTTAGGGCTGTAATAGCTTAGTCATAGAGGTGCGAGGATACTTGGTTGGGTTTAAAATGGGTATAAATGGAGGGAATTAGGAGTAGCAGGTTCAATTTGTAGCGGATCGGTCTAGGGTTTAGGGTTTTAAAATATGGATTAGGGTTAAGATTAAGGGTAGATTATCATTTAGGATTAGTGTTAGGATTGAGATTAGGGTTTAGGATTAAGGTTTAGGGCTTAGTTTTAGGTTTAGGGTTTAGTTTTTAGGGTTTAGGGTTTAGGGTTTAGGGTTTTAGATTAGGGTTTAGGATGAATTAGGGTTTAGGTTTAAGGTTTAAAAGTCATGCATTAAGTGCTTGTACCTTTTAATAAAGTGGCAGTAAGAAACCAAAGTGATTTAGGAGATAAAATGACCTAATTTGACTTTCTTGCATTATTGACTTATACATTGAGCTTTAATGTATTGTACATTGACTTAAAGGGAAAATATAATTCAAATGTGGTGCTTTATATACTTGTACACATGCTTTAAAGGCTTGCACATTCATTTTATATGTATGCATTACATATAATTTAAGGTTTTGATATTAACGTTATCGTTTTAAAGCTTGTTTTGATTATAAACATTATTTGAAAAGTTACGTTAAATGGATAATGTACTTGGTAAAAATGATATTAAAATATAGACTTGACATATTAGGATGTTTACATGATATAAACATAGATAGAGATGACATTGGTAGAGGTTGCGTGAGCTCATTTACTTTAGAGATGCAAGTTACGTTGCATAATGAGATAAAGCAAAAATTTCCCTGTAAAAAGGTGATATATATATATATATATATATATATATATATATATATATATATATATATATATATATATATATATGTATATATTTTATATATAATAGATAGATATTACTGTGCATCTAATTTTAATAGATGTTATTTACATTGATGAAATTGCGGTTGTTATAGTCTCCTTCCTTAAAAGAAATATCCATCAAGATAGTGGATGTCGAAGTGGTGTTTGAAAATAGATGTGGATACTTGGCACGAATTAGATCTTCGCGTTCCCATGTAAATTATGGTCCTCTTTTAGAGTTCTATTGTACTTTGATTATAGGTATACGACTTTGTTTCAGTTGCTTGACCTCTCGATCCATAATCTCCACTGGTTCTTCTACAAAGTTGAGTTTGTCATTGAGCTGAAGTTCTTTCATTGGAATGACAATGGATTCGTCAGATAAGCATTTCTTTAGATTAGAAACGTGTAAGTATTGTGGACATTCATGAGCTCTTCAGGAAGCTCTAGTTTGTATGCCACTGGACCGATCCGTTCAAGGATTTTGAATGGTCTAATGTACCGAGGGTTAAGCTTCCCTCGTTTTCCAAATGGATGACACCTTTACGAGGTGATACTTTTAACATAACACGATCTCCAACTTGAAATTCTAAAGGCTTTCGCCTTATGTTGGCGTAACTTCTTTGTCGATCTCTTGCGTGCTTGCAAGCATTGTCGAATTTGCACTATCTTTTTAGTGGTTTCATGGATTATTTTGGTCCGTTAGTTGAACATCTCCAACTTTGGCCCACAAACAGGTGATCTGCACTTTCGACCATAAAGTGCCTCAAATGGTGATGCCTTGATACCGGCATGGTAACTGTTATTGTATGAGAATTCTACCAATGGTAAGTGTCTTTCCCATCCTTTTCCCAAATCTATAACACAGGCTCGAAAAAAAAACAGGGGCAAAATTGTTTCTTCGGGGAGTTTTGTAATGCGTTTGTTATGGTTCTTTTACTTTGTCCATCAGTTTCAGGATGATATGCCGTACTCATGTCTAATTAAGTACCCAAAGCACTTTGTAATAATTTCCAGAATCTGGATGTAAAATGACTGTCATGATCCGAGATGATAGATATTGGCACTTCATGCCGAGAGACTATTTCTTTGATGTATAACCTTGTAAGAGTTTCCATACTATCTGTCTCTTGGGTAGGGATGAAGTATGCGGATTTGGTAAGGCGATCGACAATGACCCAGATTATGTCTGTCGTTTGATGTTGTTGGGGCGTTTTTGTGATGAAATCATTGTTATTCTCCATTTCCACATAGAATCTATAGTTGTACTTGTCAAGCCGGATGGCTTCTGACTGCTGCTTAACACTAGAACATGTTAAACATTTGCCAACATATTCAGCGATGCTTTGCCTTATGTTAGGCACAATAGAGTTTATTGAGATCCTGATACATCTGGTCAGAACTTGGGGATTGGAATACTTTGATTTTTAGGACTATGCATGTTCATGTCTCTCAGATTACCAAAAAGTGGTAACCAGCTCTCGGTTCTTAATACAAACGCCTTCCATCTAAGACGTATTTCAAAATTATTTATCCCTTCCTTGTATGTTTTCAGCTGATGTTTTCTTTCTTGAGTACTTCGGTTGAGCATTAAGATTTGTGAGGGTATGTTAGATGAATGGTCATAACTAATGATTTAACTCGGAGTGGTTTGATTCGTTCTTCGACTTAAGCATCTGCTGCAACATTTTGCCTTTCAGGATGAGAAATGAATCTCAATTCGTAATCTGTGAGAAATTCTAACAAACGGCGTTGTCTCATGTTCAAACTCTTTCTGATCAGGATGTGATGAAAGACTTTTATGTTCAGTGAAACACAGTACATTTGTGCCATATAGATGTGTCTCCAAATTTTAAGAGCGAACACAACTACTCCAATTCGAGATCATGAGTGGTATAGTTTTCTTCATTAGGCTTAAGTTGTCGGTGAATATTGCAATAAACCTTCTCTTATTTTGCATAACTCCGCTCCCAGACCTTGAGGGATGCATCATAGTAAACAACAAAATCATCGTTTCCTTCTGGTAATGCTAAGATTGGAGCTTCACAAAGCTTCTGTTTTAGTAATTGGAAAGCCGACTCTTGATCTTCGCCCCAGATATACTTCTTGTTTTTCTAGGTTAATTCAGTCAAAGACTTTGCAATCTTCGAAAAACCTTTGATGAATCTCTGGTAGTAGCCGAAAGTCCCACTCCCCCCCCCCCCCCCCCCCCCCCCCCTCCCTCACCCCCCCCCCCCCCCCCTTGGGGTCTCCCCCCCCCCCCCCCCCCCCCCCCCCCCTAAGAATTGACGTATTTTTGTGGGTGTAGTAGGAGATGCCCAATTCTTAACTGCTTCAATCTTGGCGGGGTCAACATGAAGTCCTTGACTATTAATTAAGTGTCCAAGAAATTGCACGATATGAATCAAGAAATCACACTTGGAGAACTTGGCATATAATTTCTCCTTTTTGAGTAATTCTAGGATTATTCTCAGATGATTTGCGTGCTCTTATTTGTTATGACAATAAATAAGAATATCATCGATAAACACTATTACAAATTTATCCAAGTATGGTTTGCACACACGTTTATGAGATCTATGAATATAGAGGTGAGTTAGTTAAAACCAATGCATCACTTGAAATTCGTAGTGTCTGTATCTTGTTCTGAAAGCAGTCTTGGGAATATCTTCATCCCTGACTCTCAATCGATGATAGCCTGATCTTAAGTCAATCTTCGAGTAAACACTCGAACCTTGAAGTTGGTCAAATAAGTCATCGATCCTGGGTAATTGGCAATGATTCTTTATGGTAAGTTTATTCAACTCCCTGGTAATTGATACACATTCTGAAAGATCCGTCTTTCTTTTTAACAAATAAGATAGGAGCTCCCCAAGGTGAAGTACTTGGTCGAATAAAACCTCGGTCTGCCAACTCTTGAAGTTGGTTAGATAGTTCCTGCATTTCTGAAGGAGCTAATCTATAAGGTGCTTGGGCTACAGGTGTCGCTCCTGGAATTAAATCGATTTGAAATTCTACTTGACGAATGGGAGGAAGGCCAGGTAGATCTTCTGGAAAAACTTTCGAGAATTCTCTGACTACATGTATGTCTTTTAGTCGTTTCTCGTCCGACCTCTTTTCCATTATTTGGGCTACAAAAAATTAACATCTCCTGGATATATACCTTTCGGTTTTTATACAGGATATGACATTTAGTCGGGTTTTACATCGGTCACCTTGAATGATTAATGTTTCACCGTCGATGGGAATGTGGACGTGGACTTTATCAGCCTTCAGATGATCTAGCATGATCTTGGATAACATCCCATACCAATGACGATGTCGAAACTACCGAGTTTAATCGATATAAGATCAATTTTGAAAGGTTGGTTTAACAAGGTCAGAATTGCACCCTGAATAATAGTGTTTGTGCTTACTAAGTTTTCGTCAGCCATTTCGATATTGTAAAAGGTATCTATTATAATGGGTGGAATATTTAGCTTAGAGGCAAGAGATATGGATACGAAGCTTTTATCGGCTCCAGAATCAAATAATACTCTAGCTAGATGTTGGTTTAGAAGGAACATACCCGTGACTACATTCGGGTTTTGATGAGCATTCCTATCCCTTAGCATGTAGGCTCTTCCCTGGGCATTGTTGTTGGTGGTCTTTCGGCACTGATTTGCATAATGCCCTTTCTCTCCACATGCATGGACAGTAAAACTGTCACCGTCCAGATTACTTCCAGTGGCTGGCCCTTTGTTTCTGCAGTTCTTAGTCAGATGGCCCACCTTGTTGCAAATATTACACTTAACAGTGCAAGGTCCTGTGTGATGCAGAGTGCATTTCTTACACAAGGGACGGTTTCCAGTATATCCATTATTTTTAGTTGGGGTGGCAGCATAAGCCCTGAAGGTTTCCTGTCTTCTGTTCTATTATGGTTGGTGATTATTGTAGCGGTTGTTGGTGTTGGTGTTACGGTAGTTGTTGTTATTATCGTCGCGATAGTTGTTGTTGTTGTTGAAAGTTCTTCTGTCGTCAAACTTTCGTTTGTGATCACTTGATACTTGCACCGGAGTGTGCTTTGTTACATGATCCATTAGCCTCTGGGCTATGTTAATGGCTTCCTCTATAGTTTGAGGTTTAGAGGCGGTAACATTTCCTTCAATACTTCGAGGCAATCCCCTGATGAAAACTTCCATCATTTTCTTAGAATCTGGCATCATAGTGGGACACAAGGTTGCCAATTCCTGGAATCTTCTTACATATGTGTTGAGATCATTCCCCTTCACAGTCAGATGGTAAAATTCGTCTTCCATTTTCTGGACATCAGTTCGGGGACAATACTTCTTTATCAAAAGCTTCTTGAATTCAACCCAAGTAATCTTGTAAGCTTCTTCTATCCCAATAGGTTAGGCAAAAGAATTCCACCAAGATAGAGCTTCTTCAGTTAAAGTACCAGTAGCAAACTTCACCTTGCAGTCTTCGGTACAGTTGCTACGGGAAAACACTGATTCAGTTCTTTCAAACCAGCGGATGAGACCAATAGCGCCTTCCGTACCTTTAAAGTTGATAGGTTGGCAGCTCATGAACTCTTTGTAGCTACATTGTCTTGCCATAAGAACTTATCTTGGTCTGGTGGATTATAGTATTTGCCAAGTTGCGGCATGTGCTTCCAGAGTGTGGTAAAATGTTAGTAAACTAGTTTCCTAATGGAGCCTAAGTCAGGTGGTGCTTCAGATGTTTGACATCCTATTTGGGGAGCATTTATCAACATAAGATAAAATCGTAATAAGAATGATATCACAGTCTTAAAATGATTAAAGTTTCAAAAACAACTTTGTCACAATAGTGATATTCAAAAATCATAGATAATTCATATCAAATAAGTATCTAATGATTTATTTAGAAATCATGGTATGACTCATAACGATGGAGACGGAGATGATGATATAAGAGAAGTTGTTTTAGGATGGATATATCGGTATTATGAAACAACAAGGTATAACGGGATTGCCATTGTATTATATCATGAACAACTTGCCTTTGTATTGTACATAGTCAAAATTGTCAAGGTTTGTTATTTTATACCACAATCCCGTGCCTAGGTTAAAGCTATAACTAGTATTAATCTAGTGTTCGATGGTCTTTTTAGATGTTCTGAAGGTTCATAGATTGCATTCAGAAGACTTTCCTTGTCTGCTTGGTGACGAACTTGGATTTCTTTGATGATTTGTTCTAGATTAGCAATCCTGAAGCGAGCCAGAGCAATCTTGTTGTTATTTCTCATTTGCTTTCTTTGAAGTTTAGTAATTCGAGCATGAGCCTTTTGGAGTTCAGCTTCCAGATTGTCGAAATCTTGTTGTATAATCAGCCAACCTTTTCTGAGACCTTCTATTTTGTATTCTATGTGCTCAATGCGGTCGAGAGAGAGTTCATCCAGGTGATTCAAAATTTCCTCAATTTGCTCCTTTAACTCCCCCCCCCCCCCCCCCCCCCCCCCCCCCCCCCCCCCCCCCCCCTGACGTTGAGACTTGTCTTACAAGAGCTTTCTCCCATCTTAAATTCTTGAGGTAGGGCAGAAGTAGAGGAGAATGATTGATTATGGCCTTGTTTCTTAGGTGATAATAATTCCTCCGAAAGAAAGAATTCTTGAGGATTAAATATTGGAGATTGTTAGATATTAGAAAAAGACTCGGTCACCCCGTGTATTTTACTGTTTATTATAGCTCGTAGTTTAATAGTTAATAGTACGTTTTTCGGTTTTAAGTCGGGTACGAATACCCGGTATATTGTAAGTACTATATATAGCCTCTTCCAACTTTGGAAGAGGTAAGCTAGTTATTATTTCATTTCATAGAAAACACTTTCTCTCTCTAAGATATTCTCTCTCAAGTGTTTCTCTCTCTAGAAACTAGCCAGATCCAAGAATCGACCCCGTGTTATGATATAGGATATACCACAATTGGTATCAGAGCTAATGGGATGATTAGATCGTGTGTATGTGCGATTTCTTGCTTGATTTAGATCGAAAAGTGTACCTTTGAAGGCACTAGCTCGTTTTTTGAAGATCTCCGAATTTTGTTGTTTGTATTGATAAAGTTTGGGTGTTTCTAGTAGCTATTACCTTATGGTATTGTGTTGTGCAAAAGAAATCAAGCAAAATCGTTCAGAAGGGTGATTTATAGGTGATTTTGTGTGAAAAACGTCGTTGTTCTTCGTGGAGAGTTGCCAGAATTTCTTCACGGCGGTTTGCTGAAAAATATTATTTTATTAAGTAGGTTACCAACCCTCTGACACACGGCGGGTTGCTTAGGTGGCGAGTTGCTCAAGCGGCGAGTTGTTACTAAGCAGCGGTTTGCTTACCAGCGGTTTGAACAGGTGGCGAGTTGCTCAAGCGGCGAGTTGTTACTAAGCAGCGGTTTGCTTACCAGCGGTTTGAACAGGTGGCGAGTTGCTCAAGAGGCGAGTTGTTACTAAGCAGCGGTTTGCTTACCAGCGGTTTGAACAGGTTATCAGCGGGTTGAATATTTTAAATAGCAAATATCTTAAGGAAACTCTGGCGGTTTGAAAACTCAACGGCGGTTTGATTAAAATATTCTTCGCGGCGGGTTGCTTGGCAGCGAGTTGTGTTCGGCGAGTTGCCTTAAAATTCCACCAGCGAGTTGCCTTATTTCTTTGCAGCGGTTTGGTAGCCTCTGGCGGCGAGTTGAGCTACTGTCTTAGAAATTTGAAATATTTCAAACTCGGGATTTAATATCACTAAAACAAAATACGAATACGTTAACCTCACCACTTTTAACGTACACTCACTAATCATTGATCGATCAAAACATATCATATCATAATAATACAAGATGTCTAGTATGCAAGAAGACATCCAGTGTGCCGGTTCTGATACACGCCCACCAATGCTTGATAGAACAGACTTTGAATCTTGGCAACAACGTATACGTCTGTACTGTCTAGGAAAGGATAATGGAGAGAATATTATGAAGTCCATCAAAGAAGGACCATTTCATATGGGAACGGTCTCAGATGTTATTACTGGAGGAACTGAGGGTGCAGTTCAACAAGGTCCAGTACGTGCTAGAGTCCTTAACGACCTTTCAGCTGAAGAAAAGGAAAGGTATAAAGCTGACATTCGTGCAACCAATATCCTACTTCAAGGTATACCAAAGGACATCTACTCACTCATCAATCACTATACTGACGCCAAAGACATTTGGGAAAACGTGAAGATGATTCTGGAAGGTTCTGAGTTAACAAAGGATGACAGGGAATCTCAGTTATACGATGAATTTGAACACTTCCGTCAAATCAAAGGAGAAACCATTCAAGGATACTACGTTAGGTTTACGAAGCTCATTAATGACATGAGAAACATCAAGATGACCATGCCCAGGATGCAGCTTAACTCAAAGTTTGTGAACAACATGTTACCTGAGTGGAGTAGATTCATAACTGAAGTCAAACTTAACAGAGGTTTGAAAGAGTCAAACTTTGATCAGTTGTATGCCTACTTAAAGCAACATGAGGTGCATGCTAATGAGAACAGAATTATGATGGAAAGGTTCAGTCAACCAAATAATGATCCTTTGGCACTAGTGTCGGACGCCTCAGTTCAGCAGTATCCAACACAATCATCCAAGTCTCCTCAATCCTCAAAAGAACCATATCCTGCTGACAACTTTCAACTGGACTCAGGAAGTTCTTCAACAGAAAACTTGATTGAAAGTTTATCCAACTCACTTGCCCTCCTCACTCAATCGTACAAATCACATCTTCCTCAAACAAACAATCAACTTAGAGCGTCGTCTAATGCAAGGAACAAAGCTATGGTTCAAGACGGGAAAGTTGTGGTTCAAGATGTCCGTGGAAGATACAATGCGACTAATCAAGGAAGACCATTTCAGAGAAACAATGCAAGAGGAAATGGTATAGCAGGGAATGTAGGAGGTCAGAACCGAGGAGGCATGATTAATCCTGGTCAAGCGAAACCCATCAAGTGCTACAACTGTAACGGACTAGGGCACATAGCACGAGAATGTCCAAGGCCAAAGCGACTTCAGGATTCAGACTACTTCAAGGACAAGATGCTACTAATGCAAGCCCAGGAGAATGGTGCAGTACTGGATGAAGAACAGTCGTTGTTTCTTGCAGGAGAACAGGTTACCAACTTTGATGATGATGTGGATGATTCACCCAAGAATGATTTGGCACTCAATGTGGATCATATCTTTAAAGCTGATCAATGTGATGCATTCGACTCTGATGTTGATGAGGCTCCTAATGTACAGACCATGTTCATGGTAAATCTTTCATCTGAAGATCCAATCTACAATGAAGCCGGGCCATCACATGACTCGAATACTCCATTTGAGGTACAATATCATGAAGTACACGAGATGCAAAACGATGTATAACACAACTACGTTGTTGACTCTAATGCTGAATATACGAGTGATAGTAATATTATTCCGTATAATCAGTATCTGGAAGACAACGAAGAAAATGGTGTACAAAGTAATGTATCTTCTGTACAAAATGATGCATTAATGTCAATTATCAATGAAATGCATGAAGAGGGTGTTCAACAGGGTGTACAAAGTAGATTAGCAAATAAGCCAGACAAGGTAGTTAATGATTCATTGACCTCTGAACTTGCGAGATATAAGGAACTGGTCGGGGAGTATGAAAAACGGGCAAAGTTTGAATTAACTGATAGAGAACGAAAAATTGATGAACAAATGAGAATAATTATCTCAGACCGAAATAGAAAGGAAACTTCTTTAAAATCAGAACTTCATTCAGTACAAATACTACTTAGTTCTACCGTTGGCCATTATAAGTCAAAGACAGAAGAAGTAACCATTTTGAAAAAGGATTTTAAACAAAAAGAAGACAAATTCCTTGAAGAGTTTTTAGACATAAAAAGGCTAAAAGAAAAGGTTGAAGATAGATTATACAAACAAGATCAGTCTGTTCAAACGGTTCACATGTTATGTAAACCAAAATCGTTTTATGATGAAAAGAACAAGGTAGCAATAGGCTACAAAAATCCCTTATATCTCACTCGTGCAAAGCAAGCTCAGTCTGCTCTCTATAATGGTCATGTACTTGTCACGACCAATCATACACCCACTGTTGTACATGACTCAGAGGATACTCGTGAGATAGCTGAGATAACTAGGAAAAGAATGCTGTTGAAAATGCAAAGCCCTCTATGTGTGGAAAATAAAGTTAGGATTGCCCCCCCTAGATTACTCGAAGGAGAACCTTCTTGCAACCTTTGCTCCACAAAGAAATCTGACCCCAGAACAGATATTTTGGTCCATAGATGACAACAACAGGAAAAAGGCTGAGACCTAGTGTATCCACCCAATACTCCTGTCAAGCTTGTCCCCAGAATTCTTCCAACTAAAAGTCAGGTGAAGATTAATCTTTATGTGCTCACGCAACTTTTCACGGAATTTGACAAAACTTGCAAAACTAGAATCACACCATCAGGTCTTATAGAG
>BQNB010018165.1:47428-68713 GCA_026074375.1 Tanacetum coccineum | reverse complement strand
TTCAACAGTATATGTGGGATACCAATATTTATTAAAACTTGACATTGGAATGAAAAATTGATATGACACCACAAAATGTGTTTGGATACATAAAATTGACATTTATGCAATGTACCCAACACATTAAAAGGCTTTGGTTTTAAAAAGCTCCCCCTCAGAAATTGATTCACATAAAATGACATTCTACGTACTACAATTCTTTGAAAATTATTCGAGGAAGGGAGTGTTGAACACACAATTTTAACAAATACTACTTTTTTATGGAAAAATACCACAAATTATATTGTAGACAATTTGACATTGAAAGTTCTTTTTGAAAAATTGTGTTCAACGATTTTAAAAACATGATAAAAGACTTCTCTTATAACATTCGGGACCGAGTTATGCACTGAAATGTACATAAGTCATAGAGAAAAATTTAGAAATGACATGTTTTGAAAGCATTTGAAACTCCTGTTCGAACTTCATTTATACGCCCGTGTCGAGAAGATTATTTTTGGTATTTTTGAAAAAAAAAATGATTTTATATTTTGTTTTTCTAGGTTTTATATTTTTCTATTTTCTTTTTCAAAATTTTTATAAATCAAAAATAAAGAGAGAATAAAAATATTTACAAATCGAAGTTTCCATTAGCAGTGACAGTTGGTACTTGAGTTGGAGTGGATGAAGTTGAATCAGGTCGTTGTTGACGTTTATTTGATGCATCAGTAGTAGTGACAGTGGAAGACTTTAAAACAACTTGATATTCTCCATTGAAATATTCGTCGAACAAAGGACCGAATAGCCAATCCAGCTCATTTGACGTTGTTACTGTCTCATCTGCTTAATGAACTTCTGTTGACATTGTGGTGCGAGGCTTGAACCATTTTGTTCAAACGTCGTTTGACATTGAGGTTCGGGGCTTGATCTGTTGTAATCAAACATCATTTGACATTAAGGTTCGAGGCTTGATCCGTTTTGACCAAACGTCATTATTTCTGTATCATCATCTATGAATCCATGTTGACAATGGTTTCTGAGATATCAGCTTTTTCAGCAACCATACTCTGAGATTTTCCTTGTTGACATTACATAAGGTACTTGCACTTAAATCAAGACTTTGTTCCTTCTGAACATTGATTGATGTACCGACACTTACATCCAGAGTTTGTTTGCATTCATGAATATTAGGGATATCTACATTTGAACCATGTGGGGGTTCACTGTCAACCTTGCTTGTGCAAGAGTCGAATAACTTTGAAAATTCTACCCGTGGGTTTCCACCTAAGATCAGATCTAGGAGATGTTTTCTCATACACAGCGGAAGTCTTATTAGGAGAAAACCTATGTCCTGTAAAGATCTGCCTACCAGGTTTCTGAGTATGACTCTTTTGATCTACGGGTTTGTTACTGTTTCTGGTCTTATGGGATTGAATCTTAGCACGTGAATTTACTTCCTTCAGGAGTTTTGTTATACAAGCATCATGATTTGCATTAAAGACACACTTATGACATGTAGAACAAACAAATTGTTTGGAATCTGAGAAAGAACTAGAACTCTTAGAGTGATCTGCTTTGGGCACAACCATTTTCATAACGCGACTACTCTTAGATACAGGAAACTACTAGATGTTCTATAACAACCTCGTATTTTAGGTCAGTGTATGACATTTATGTTATTTCATTAATTAATTTTTGGGTTTTACGGTTTACTCTTAAAAACCGTAAACGTTAAGTTAAATCGAGTAAACTGAAAATGTTAGTTCAATGGTAAAACGCGCATTAAACAATTTAAGGTTTATACTACAAGCAACGTGTTTATATGATTTATATCGAGGATATATAATAACTTTGTTCATCTTATTTTTATTGGCTACTTAAAAAAGCTTACGTTTCATAATAAAATGCGTTGAGGCCTACCGAAGTCTTAAAACTTAACTATCGCCTAATCGAATACCACGATTATATCCCAATACTCATAATAATCACAATCAATTACATCTTTTCTATAATATATATCTATATGCTGAAATCTATAGAGATGAGACCAAAGACTTTCAAGTTTACATCGCTTTACATAATATATAGATATATTAAGATTTTAGTAAAAGTAATTTTTACACTTTTTTCATCTTGTCATGTTACTTTCACCTAGCGTTAGAAGTAACCATCGTTAGGTTAACAAGATATTTTTACTATAAATACACATGCATGCATAAGTAAAGTTCACTTACATTTTTACTTAACAAAAAAATCCATTTTCTCTCCCTTTACAACTCTCAAAGTCAGGCACAATAAGCATCTAAACAATACAACTCTTTGATTTTATAAGTTTATACAGCAATATACACACACATACTTAAGGTATTCATAAGAAGGTTTCAAGGGTCGGCTATGCTTTGAAAAAGTTTTTAAGAAGTTATTGCAAGATTTAGGGTTTTGGAACCTAATCTAGGGTTTTAGCTGTCAAGCTTCGATTTTGAATCTAAACAAGGTTTCGAACTTATTTCTCAAATCTCTTTACAATCATTACTAAGGTTTTTCCTAATTCCTTTATACCTTTTTTTTTATATGATTTTATGTGGCTTACTTGTTAAATATAGCCATAATCACCACTAATGGACTTTTTAATTATGTAATATGAGTTATTATTTATATATTGTTGTGATTTTATGCACTTATTCTATATGTCATATTGTACCTCTTTCTATCAAGGAAAAATAAAATAAAAAGTATTGTTTAACCTATGGATTAAGTTATAAACATGTTTAGGTTAAATTACGGGTTGTTTAGAGGTATTCTTGAATCTTCACATATGAATTAATAATGAAAGTAAAAGGGTTGAACTTGTTACAATGAATTTACAAGGACTAGGGATGATATTGAACCTTATTATAAGTACCACATATGTAAAATATGGTTATAGTTTGTTTTTAAAGTAAACTACTAAACTAATTATAAGAAACTAGTTTAAACCTACATTTAGAATTAAATATCTTAGGGGCTGCTTTTGTAAATTAAAGTTGAATATTTGTTTTATGTTTTTATAAAATACTTACCATGTCACAAGCGATAGATGGGTCAAAAAGACTACGAAAAAGCGATTAATAACGATGTAGATAGCCATTTACAAGTTTATAGATAGTTAATACTTTTATAAAAACATTTTTTATAAAAAGTACTTTTCAACCACAGAAACTTATACTTTATAAACATCCATTTTATGATAAAACATTATAAATTACGAGAACGTGCTCGAAAGGAATCTCGCTAAAAAACGAGCTATAAACGAATTAGTTACGACACAAAAAGGGTTTTTCGTAATTAAAAGTTTAAAACGATTAAAACGGAGCGTTGTGGACAGTAAAATTACTATTCATCGCAGATAGATTCAAAAAACCTTGAAAATGTAATTATTTTGATCAATAGTCTTATACGAGGACAGTGACGTAAGAAACAGCGAGCATCGGGCCTTAAAACGACCAAATTAGGTCATTTTTACGAAAAGTATATTTATAAACGTTTTCACTTTGTAAATATTATTTTACCAAAAACGATTAGTCGGTGATTATGCTATATAGAATATTACGTGGTTATCAAAGTGCTATAATACTAGGGAGTTTCATAATGAGGCCTCTTCGGATGGCGTATCGACGAGTTGTTGGATTTACGATTTAAAGTGTCCTAACTCCTCGTACGTCATGTCATGACCTCTTTAATTATGATAGCCCGAACGATAGTACGATGTAACAACTATAAGATTATATTATGTTATTAATATAAGTACTCGGTACTTATACGACCTATATTTAATTAGGTTGCATTCGGGAATAATCGTGAAGCATTCACCAACTTGATATAATTATCAGATCACTCACTTGAGGTGAGTTCATAGCCCCACACTTTTTACAGTTTTACTGATTTACTATTATTGGGGTGGAAACATGCTTTGTTTTACAAATTGGACGCAAGTGGATATTTTCATGATTACATGTTTGCCTAAGTAGCGTTAAACCCAGTTAAGCCATTATCATTGAACTGTCAATTGCATACGCATGTAGTTGGGAATTTCTTTTCATTTGTGAGACGCGAATGTTATTAATAGATCTATTTGGGAAACGACCTCCCCGTTCGGGTGACTAGCTATCACCGGGAACGAACGTTATAGCATGTCGAATCAGGGATGTTTCGGGTTAAAATACATAATTTGCGGGCTGAGTACGCAATTTTATTGCGAACAAGACTGTCGTGCCTTCAGTGTCATGAGCTTAGTGTAAATGTAATCTGGTTTTGTGATTGTTTGCATATGTTGTAACATCACGGGAAAGTCTTGCGGTCCTGCATAATTTAAATACATAAACCTATGAATTCACCAACATTTTTGTTGACGTTTTAAGCAATGTTTTCAGGAGGTCAATAGGCACGAGGTGCCAAGGATGCATTGGGTTACGTTTTGGATTGCACGCTTAAAGACTTTTATATCATATTTTGGGAAATCTATGTCATCTTTTGTAATATTAAACAAGGAACAAGTAAAGCTTTAGTTTTGTAATATGTCTTTTAATTAAATCCAATGTATCAATTTAAACGACTTTTTGTGTCGTTCTTATATATATCTTGTGCTGTTGATCTTGAAGTAACACGCCCCGGATCCTTATTCCGCTGCGACCCATTTTGGGGGTGTTACAGATTGGTATCAGAGCCAAGGTTATAGAGAACCAGGTCAAAATGTTTTTGCTGGACTATAACCGTTTTCAAACATTGCATTCATAAAACGGGTTTTATGGGGAAACACTATTTGTTGCATTAGTGGACTAATGCGTTCATAATTGATTACGCTGGTATGATAATAATTACGTATATTACAATAAGAGCCTTATATAATATACTCTTATAAGTTATTTCTGCTGGTCACAATGCGATGTGATCTTATTTTTAATTATGTTGGAAATTTGTTATGTTACGTTATGATTGTATTGAATCTAACGGGTATTGTTTTTCTTGTGATTTAAGAAAATGGCACCAAGAGGAAGGCCCACGAGGTTAAACCCAGATACAACACCACCAACAACAGTCACACAGCCCAAATGCACAACAACACAACTTGTTACTGAGGCAAACTTCACGGCCTTAATTAATCATGGTGTTGCTGCTTGCAATGGCTGAAGCAGAAGCAAAGGTGGGTTAGGAATGGTCTAAAATAGCAATGGTTCAGGACCAAGGCCAGCACAAGCTGCTCGTGAATGCTCTTACTCTGAATTCTTAAAATGCAAACCTTTGGACTTCAAAGGCACTGAGGGAGTCGTCGGACTCACTCGATGGTTTGAGAAAATGGAACTTGTGTTTAGATTAGCAATTGCCCAGCAGCTAGTCAGTCAAATTCGCGACTTTGCACTCTGCATGTCGATGCTCTTACATGGTGTATTCCATGTTAAGGTCCACCCTCAGAAGTAGCTCCTGCATTGACATGGGCAGCACCTGAAGAAAGTGATGGAGACTGTAAATATGGCCAGAGGGGTGAGATCAAGGAAGATTCGAAACTAAAATGTGGAACCTTAAGGTAGGGCACCGATGTGGTGCTATAATCGACGATTTCAGGCAACTAGCCTTGATGTGTTCAGAATGTTCCAAGAAGACGGTTAGGACAATGATTGAAAAGTATATTCGGTGCTTACACCGATATGTTACTTGGTGTGTAAATGCTATCAAAGTCGAAGACCATGCAAGATAGTGACTTGAGTTTACAACTGAGTTGTGGAGGATAAGACCCATGCCTATGCTGAACGTAGCAGAAAGGAAAAGGGAAGTATGATGAATCTTTCAAGAACAATCAAAACCAACAAAATAGGAGGCAGAACACAGGCCAGGCCTATGCTGCAGGCAATGGTGACAGGAAGCCATACGAAGGGTCTAAGCCTCTATGTTCCAAGTGTAATGGCCATCATGAAGCAGGTCCTTGTCCACCTAGGTGCAGTAACTGCAATAGGGTTGGCCATTAGGAAAGGACTGTAGGATACGGCCCTGCGCTAACAATAAACAAACAACAACGTAACAACAAACAACAACAACCAACTACCGGAAACATACAACAATAATCAGCAGGGCAATGGTTGCTTTGAGTGTGGAGCTCAAGGCCACCTTAAAAAGAAAACTGCCCGATAAATGAACAACAATGATCTGCGTAATCAAGCTGGGAATAACAGGCTCAGCGAAGGTGTATTTCGGTTGGAAATGAGGGGCCAAACCCAGACATCGTCGTTGCGGGTACGTTCTTCTAATCCAACAATTATGCTTACATTATATTTGATACTGGTGCTGCTAGGAGTTTCGATCTACTGCCTTTTAGTTCTTTACTTGATATCATCCCAATACAATAGAGTCATGGTTATAAACGATGAGTTAGTGAGGTAGGATATTCTGGGGGTAATTTACCTATTTGAAGGGTGCTACGTTTAAACCTTTTTTTCCATCATGTTCAACATCAACTAATGCGGTAAGAGAGGGGTAGTTTCGAACGCGATAATTGGCATGGATGGTTGTCAAAAAACTAGTGCCGTTATCGATGCTGCTAAGAAGGATTGTTCGTATCCCTCCAGGGAGCAAAATCCTAATCGTTCGTGGTGACGGATGTAGTAAAGGACTACAGGACGACGACAATATATCATCTCGTGTACCTAGGTTCAAAAGTATCCTCGCCTAAAGGATCTTTCGTTTTTTGGTACATGTTACTACAAAGGAGATCGAGTCAAGTCATCTTTAAGAGACGAAGCGAACTTGAGGATGTACCAGTTAGGTTAAAGATTTTCCTTATGTATTTCCTGAGGATTTTCCGGGTCTTCCTTCCGATCGACAAGTGGAGTTTCAAATGATTGGTACTGGTGATGCACCTGTATAGCACGGGCCCTTATCGATTGGGCCTTCCGAAATGAAAGCGTTGTCAGAGCAACTGGAAGGGAGCTGTACCGACAACCCCCGCCCCCCGGGCTTTATATGACCAGTTCTCACCCTGGGAGAGCTCGGTCTTGTTTGTCAAGAAGAAGATGGATCATTCCGGATGTGCATTGGACTATCGGGAATTATTACAAACTAACGGTGAAGACCGTTATACGCTACCAATGAATTGATGATTTATTTGTTCAGCTTCTAGGGTCGAGTTATCTACTCGAAGATCATAGACCTAAGGTCAGGTTATCCCAATGAGGTTCGAGATAGTAGACATCTCGAAGACTGCCTGAAGAACCGATATGGACATTATGAATTCCAAGTTATGCCATTTGGTTTGACCAACGCACCTGCTGTGTTTATGGACCTCATGACAATGAGTGTGCAAACCTTATTGGAAAATTTGTTCTTGTCTCTTTTTGACGATTATTTTGATCTATTCCAAGAACAAGCAAGAGCACGAAGAGCATCTGAAGATAATATTAGAGTTGTTGAAGAAAGAGGAGTTGAATGCAAAATTTTCCAAGTGCGAATTTTGATTCCCAAAGTACAGTTCCTTAGCTCTCGTGATTGATAATAAAGGCTTTCTTGTGGATCAGCCAGATCGAATCCATTAAAGCATTGGGCATCCTACTAGTCCCAACGAGATTCGTTTATTTCTTAGGTCTTGCTGGGTATTATCGACGATTCATTGAAGGGTTTTCAAAGATCGCCAAACCAATGACTAAGCTTACTCAAAAGAAGGGTCAAGACTTACACACATTGTAGGGAGATAAACCAATGGAAGCAGCTTTTCAACTGTTGAAGCAAAAGTTGTGCAGTGCACCAATCCTTGCATTACCTGAAGGAAGCGAAGATTTCATCACATACTGCGACGCTTCAAAGAAGGGTTTGGGCGCTGTATTGATGCAGAGAGAAAAAGTGATTTCTTATGCATCCCGCCAGTTAAAGATCCATGAGAAGAACTATAACTAATCATGTTCTAGGAACTTGGAGCAGTAGTGTTTCGCTTCTTAAAGATTTGGAGGCACTATCTGTATGGAACTAAGTGTACAGTGTTCACTGATCATAAGAGCTTACAACACATTCTTGATCAGAAGGAACTGAACATGAGACAACGCCGATGGTTAGAGTTGCTTAGTGATTACGATTGCGATATTCGTTATCACCCAGGGAAAGCAAATGTCGTTGCTGATGCTTTGAGCAGGAAAGAACGAGAGCACCGTTAAGGGTTCGAGCTTTACGTAATGACTATTAGCTTGAATTTCACTAAGCAAACTGAATGCTCAGATGAAGCACGGAATTCCAGAAAACATCAAGAATGAGGATGTTGGAGGTATGCTGATTGAAAATGCTAAATTTCCAGAGGCAATTAGGACGGAAAAGTTGGAACCTCGTACGGATGGAACCCTATGCCTCAATGGCAGGAGTTGGTTACCTTGTTATGACGATTTACGGACTGTGATCATGCACGAGTCCCACAAATCGAAGTATTCTATCCATCCAGGTTCCGAGAAAATGTATCATAGACGTAAGAAGCTTATTGGTGGCCCAATATGAACGCCGTACATCGCCACCTATGTTAGCAAGTGCTTGACCTTGTTGCTAAGTCAAGGTTCCACGAACATCAGAACAATCGGTTTGTTGGTACACTCGAGATGCCTCAATGGTAGTGGGGACAATATCTCGATGGAATTTTGTCACGAAGCTTCCTTAGTCATCACATAGGGTACGATACCATTTGGGGTCGATCGTTGAACGACTTACAAAGTCAGTTTTTTTTTTACCATCGAGGGATACTGACCCAGGAGAAACTGGCGAGGAATGTACCTCAAGGAAGTAGTATAACAAGGCATGGAATACGGTCTAATTATTTGTGAATCGTGACCCTAGGTTCGCATTCAAATTTCTGGAGGTCACATCAGAATCGCTTTTGGGTACATGTTTAGATATGAGTACGGCATTCAATCCGCAAACTGACGGGAAAAGCGACTGAGAACCATTACAAACTCACTAAATCAAAAACACCGATGACTACACAGAAATTGGTAGCCAAACCATCCACTCTTCCATCAGCATTTGTTTCATGTGATGCAGGTAATCCAGCTCGTCCTTTGGATTGTTGATAGCGGGTGCTCGAAGCATATGACTGGCAATCTGAAACTGCTAAGAAATTTTGTTGAGAAATTCATGGGAACAGTTCGCTTTAGGAATGATCACTTCGCAACAATCACTGGATTTTGGAGATTATGTTCAAGGCAATATCACGATATGTCATGTATACTATGTTGACAACCTAGGACACAACTTATTTTTGGTTGGACAATTATGTGATGGAGATTTAGAAGTAGCATTTGGTTGGACAATTATGGTTGGCAAACGAGGGAAATTAAATCCCAGGTTTGTTGGACCTTTCAAGGTAATAAAAAGGGTTGGAGACGTTGCATACAAGCTCGAGCTTCCTGAGGAGCTGAGCAGAGTTCATAATACATTTCACGTGTCCAACTTAAAGAAGTGTCATGCCGACGAACCCTTAGCCGTTCCGTTGGATGGACTTCATTTTGATGACAAGCTTCAGTTTGTCGAGGAACCTATAGAGATCACAGATCGTGAAGTTAAACGGTTGAAGCGAAGCCGTATCCCATTAGTCAAGGTTCGATGGAACTCCAAGAGAGGTCCAGAGTTTACATGGGAACGCGAAGATCAATTCCGGAAGAAATACCCACATCTGTTCTTAAAGACCGGGCCGTCGTCAAGTGCTGCGTCTTAAAGCCTTGAGGACAAGGCTCAGCTAACCGGGGGAGACTATAACACCCCGTATTTTAGGACAATGTACGACGTTAATAAAGTCACCATTTATTTTTAGTATTGTACGCGTTTGTTTTTAATGGAAATCGTTACGTTAAATCGCGTAAGCTAAAAAAATGATCAGTTAACGTAAACGGGCACCAAACAATAGTTTACGTCAAACAAGTGTTAAATAAATATTACGAAGATAATTTATAACTTTTCGTATTTTTTTAAGATATTTTTCTAGATATTTTATTAGATATTTTTCTAGATATTTCTTTAGATATTTATCTAAAATATCTTTTAGATATTTTCCTTTAACTTAACCCTAGTTAACTTAACTAGAGTTTCTTAACCTTAGTTAAGCCCTATATAAAGGCTTAACTAGTAAGAAAAACATACAAAACACATTCCTAAGGTGTAAAACACAAAAATCTCTCCCATTTCTCTCTATACATGCCACGGCTCAATTAAGCCACCTAAACAAATCATACAAAATTTTTCTACAATCTATACAAGCCTATACACATCTATCCTAAGATATTCTAAGGTGTTTCCAAGCATTGGTTCTTCATTTGCAAGGATTTAAGAAAAAAAGGAAGATTAGGGTTTCAAACCTAATCTTGGGTTTATAAGCTTGTAAGCTTTGGTTTTGAATTTGTCCCCTTGACCCACGGCACAACCCCCTCCCCCTTTGATTTTTCTAGTCAAACTTGGCTAACTAAAATATCTAGTAACCTTTTCCTATAAATACATGCATGTGTATGTGAAGTTTCATACATCTTTTTACTTATGAAACTCATTTTCTTTCTCTCTTTTAAGCCATAAGCCCACGGCTTGAATAAGCTAACCAAACAATCCATACAAAATTTTTTACACAATCCATACAACCCTATACACATCTATCCTAAGATATTCTAAGGTGTTTCCAAGTATTTAATCACCATTTGCAAGTAATAATCAAGAAAAGGAAGGCTAGGGCTTTTACTTGGAAAGCTAGGGTTTATAAGCTTGTAAGCTTTAGTTTTGAATCTAAACACGGGTTTTTTAGCCTTATTTCTTCATCTCATTTACATCCATCCCTAAGGTCTTCCTAAATTCCTTTATTACTTTTTATTATCATTATTTTATGTATTTTTGTTATATATAGGCCCTATAATTACCACTTCTGGACTTTTTAAATATGTTAAAATGAGTTTTACTTATGTTTATGAAATCTATGCACTTATTTTATGTATTTTGTTTTATATATATATGGAAAATGAAGTAAAAGAATGTTAACATATGGTTTTAAGTGATATAAAACTGTTTGTGAATAAATTAGGGTTTTTAAAGTTAATAAACAGCATTTTATAAATGAATACATTTGGATTTTACAAGGGCTTGTTTTGTTCGAAGTTTCATACAGTGGTGTTTGACCTCATATAAAATAATACGCCTCATGACGATTCAAATGATAAGAACTTGTCAAACTGTATTTTAACGAATAAAAGTTTTAGACGCGAAAACGAGGTATATATTCGAGGTATAAAAATCCAGCATTTGTTAAGTTAGTGGTTATGTCATTTTAAGATGGTATTTGCGGCACTCTTTCGTAGTCGTTTGGGCCTTCAGCGAAAAATGAAGACGTTCGGAAAGGTCGTTTTCTTCCCGCGAGGTTCTTTAAGTCTAATAAGGACGCTGATATCGGGTCGTAAGGGGGATGGCAAAATCTTGCTTTGTGGTAAAAAAATTTTTCTAAAAAATTTTATTTTTTTTTTTATAATTTTGAAGTATTTATTACAGAAAGAAAAATAATAAATATAAATAAAATCAAAAAAAAAAAAAAAAAAATCAAAAAATTTTTTTTTTTTTTGTATACAAGAATCTTGAAAAAAAAGACAAAATAATACAATTTAATAAAGAAAAAAATTTCTTTAATTATATTTTTCTAATTTTTATAATACACTGCATCAGATCTGATGCGAGTGCTTTTTCGCCCATTTCGGTCGAGTTTCGGGTCTCGGACAGAACTGGAAAGTTGTTCAAAATATCGTTTCGCATAAATTCTCTTTAGAACCCGAGTCATGAAAATGTGATTTAGTGGGTCATTATAGTCGGGTCAAACTTAGAACTTAAACTCCAATTATACTACCAGTAGTAATAACACTACCAGGAGAAACTAATATACTACCAGTAGTAATAACACTACCAGGAGAAACTAATATACTACCTCAGTATTATAACACTACCAGGAGAAGAAATATCTACTACCAGTAGTAATATCTATAAAGGAGTAACTAATTCCATACCAGGAATAAACTATAATTAATTATTCAGATATTTATTTAATGTTTTACAATTATAATTGTTTTCACTCAAACATTTAGGATGGTGATTAAGGCTGTATAGAATTATATCGTGGTTATCAAAGAGCTATAATATAGGGTGTTTCATAATGAAGGCCTCTTTTCGCGATGGCGTATCGACGAGTTTGTTGGATTTACGATTTAAAAGTATCCTAACTCTCGTTACGATATGTCATGACCTCTTAAATTATGATTAGCACCGAACGATAGTACGATGAAACAAACAATAGGATTATATATATTATTAATAAAGTACTCGTACTTATACGACCTATAATTGAATTAGGATGCATTCGAATAATCGTGAAGCATTCCCACACTGATATAAATTATCAGATCACTCACTTGAGGTGAGTTCATAGCCCCACACTTTTTACAGTTTTACGGATTTACTATTATTTGGTGTTGACACGGCTTTGTTTTACAAATTTGGACGAAGTGAAATATGTTACATTGATTACATGTTTGCCTAAGTGAGCGATAACCAACGTTAAGCCCATAATCATGAACTGCTCTATTGCATAGATGTAGTTGGGAATCTACATTATGTGAGCGCGAATGTTAATTACTAGATCTCATTTGGGAAAACGACCTCCCGCTTGTGGTGACTAGCTATCACGGGAACGAACGTTATTAGCTAGCTGAATCAGGGGATGTTTTGGGGTTAGAAATCATCATTTCGGACTGAGTAGTCAATATTTATGCGAACAAGACTGTCGAGCTTTCGTGTTATGAAAACTTATTGTAAATGTAATTTGCGGTTTTGTGTTGTTTGCATTATGTTGTAACATCACGGGGAAAGTCTTTATGTCTTGCATTAATTTAAATACATTAAACTGTGAATTCGACCAAACATTTTTGTTGAGTTCTAAGCATGTTTTCAGGAGTTCATAAGGCACTGAGGTGACAAGGAATGCATTGGGGTTACGTTTTGGATTGCACGTTAAAGATTTTATTATCATAATTTGGGATATTTTGTATCTTTTGTAATATTAAACAAGGAAAAAGTGAGCTATAAGCTTTTTGTAATATGTCTATTAAATTAAATCCAATGTATCACATTTAAACGACTTTTTTGTGTGTAAATTATATATATCTTGTGCTGTTGATCCTTAAAGTAACCACGTCCCGGATCCTTATTCCGCTTGCGCGACCCAATTTGGGGGTCGTTACAAAACATACTCAGAAGAACGTGCTTTTGAATGGTGAGGTGACAAGCAAGAATCAGCTTTAAGGACATTGAAGGAATAAGTTTATGTAGCGCACTATTTTAGTCTCCCCCAAGGGCTGAGAACTTCAATGTTTATTGCGATGCGTCACAGAAAGGATTGGGTGCGGTGTGAACAAAAGGAGAGGAAGGTGATTCGCTTAAGCTCACGACAGTGAAGATTTCTTTCGAGAAGAATTTTACTATCCATGATTTCAAAACTGGTGGATGTGGTGTTGATCTGAAGATTTGGAGGCGACTACTGTATGGAAACCAAAGTGACGATGTTCTCACGTTCATAAGATGTCATCAACACATACTAGACCACAAAAAAGGCGAGTTGAGTATGAGGCCAAGTCGTTGGTTAGAGTTGCTCAGTGACTACGATTGTGAGATTCGTTATCACCCGGGGAAGGCAAATGTCGTTGTGATACTCGTGAGCAAGAAAGAGCTGAATTAAAACAATTAAGATCCGAGTTTAGTTCATGACTAATC
Organism: Tanacetum coccineum; assembly: GCA_026074375.1. Taxonomy (NCBI): domain Eukaryota; kingdom Viridiplantae; phylum Streptophyta; class Magnoliopsida; order Asterales; family Asteraceae; genus Tanacetum; species Tanacetum coccineum. The sequence goes on along the minus strand of BQNB010018165.1, from coordinate 54,952 downwards.
TATTGGATTTTCCTTAAAAAAAATCTTAATTTGCTCAGACTAAAGCACAGAAACCAGGGGGATAATTTTTTTTTTCTCAAGAATTGAAAGACGTAGGAGGTATGATCAGGAGGGATATAACGAAGGAAAAGTTGGAACCCCATGCGGACGGAACCCTATGCTTAAATGGTAGGAGTTGGTTGCCATGTTATGGAGATTTAAGGACCGTAATCATGCACGAGTCCCACAAATCAAAATACTCTGTCCATCCGGGTTCGGACAAAATGTATCAAGACATGAAAAAGCTATATTGGTGGCCCAATATGAAGGCCGACATTGCACACTGTGTTAGGCCAAATGTTTGACGTATGCTAGTGTCAAAGCTTAACATCAAAGGACCATCGGAGGAATGTGGGTTCGTACAACCCAAAATACCACAATGGAAGTGGGACAATATCACTATGGATTTTGTCACAAAGCTTCCTAAGTCACCACAAGGTCGTGACACCATTTGGGTGATTGTTTGAAGACCTCACTAAGTTGCCATATTACGCCAATGAGTGGAAACTGATCCACGGAGAAACTAGCAAGGCTTGTAATAAAGGAAGGTAGTCGCTGAGCATGTATTACCTGTCCTCAATATCTTGTGGATCGTGACCTAGGTTTCAAATCACAATTTTGGGAGATCACTCAAAAGCTTTGGGTACTAGAGTGGCATTATGAGTCCCGCGTACCATCCAGACAACTGATGGAACAGGCAAGAGAAACCATCCATATTCAAGGATACTGATATGTGCTTGCCAGGGATGGGGGGGGGGGGGGACTTTGGGGGAAAAAAAAATAAGTTGGGGGGGTTCTTTTTTTGGATTAATCATTTGAATAGTCGACGGTTTTATAAACAACAGTTATCCGCTAGCATCATGGAGGCAACATTCGAGCACTTTACAGGTCGAAAGTGTCGTTCACCTGTTGTTAGGTCGACTGGGTCGGAGAGCTCAAATCAGCCGGTTAGATTAATTCAAGAAACGACAGAGAAGATACATCAGATCAGCAATGGATCTTAAGCTGCACGAGACTGACAAAAGAGTCTACGCGACTTAAAGGTTAAGCGATGGAGTTCCAAGTTTAGTGATAGGGTTAATGCTTTAAGGTTTAACTTGGAAAGGAGTTGTGCATTTTGGAAAACGGGGTAGTGAACCTATGCTCTGTTGGAAATTTTCAAGGTGTTGGAAAAGGTTGGATCCGTTGCTTACAAGCTTGAACTCCCTCAAGAGTTGAGCATGGGTACACATACATTCATGATATCCAACTTGAAGAAATGTTATTACCGAACAGAACATTAGCCGTTCCGTTGAAGGACTTTAATCGCTTGATAAACTCCAATTTGTGGAAGAGCCAGTTGAAATTTTGGAATGGGAGATTAAACGATTAAAGCGAAGCCGTATACCACATGTTAAGGTTCCCTGGAACTCGAGGAGAGGTCCTGAGTTCACATGGGAACATGAAGATTCATTCAAAAAGAAATACCCTCATCTCTTCAAAAATCAGGCGTCTTCATCCACTACAACGTCTTAAGCTTTGAGGACAAAGCTCTTCTAACGGGTGGAGACTGTAACATCTCGCATTTTTAGGTCATTTACGACTTCATTTATTCCATTATTTATTTTTAGGCTTTTACGCGTTCGCTTTTAATATCTACCGTTTAGCTAAATCGCGTAAACTAAAAAATCGATATTTTAACGTAAACGTGGCATCTCAAACTATAAATGTTTACGTCAAGTAAGTGTTATAAAGTTATTAGGATGATAATTTATAACTTTACGCTTTTTATTTTTATTGGTTACGTAAAACGTTTATGTAACGCAATAAAAACTAGGCTTTTGCATGCATGGCAAACCATAAACCCACCTACACTTCAACAAATACCCACAAATAACCATGACACTCAAAAACATCATAAAATCTTACTAAAATCTGCCCTTACACAAGATATACGCATATATACCTTATACACTTGGAATTAAAACATTAAAATATCCACTACTTGAATAAAACTAGTTAAATCCATTACCAATGGATAAACAACACTTTTGCCCTTTTTGGCTCCTAGAAAAAACATCGGCAAGGGGGGGGGCATGCAATGGCGCGAGGGGAGGGTGGATACATTATCAAGCATGACAAGCCTTAGTCATATCATTCTTACACAAAGCAAAGAACACACCATGCTTGTCCCTAGCCTTACATGCCCTAAATGAGTTTTAAACTCATTTTCCTTGTCCTCTTTATCCCCCATATCCGGCCACATAAAGAAGTAACATCAAAACCATGTACTAAGCTTGTTAAGTGGTATATACGCTCATGTTTACCTATAAATAGAACCCATAAAGTGATAAGGTCCTCACACTTAACCATTTCAAGGAAAATCAAACACACAAACTCTCTCTTGCTCACTCCAACCCACGGCTCACTCTCAACACTATACAGAATCCATATTTTTGATTTCTAAGCTAGTACAAGTGTTCAAGGTTCATTGTTGGTCATATATAAGGTGTCTTGGAAGCTTGGATTGGGTTAAACAAGGGTTTTTGCAAGGAAGGTTTTCAATTAGGGTTTCTAAGAAAATTAGGGTTTTCTAAACCTAATTTTCTGGTTAGGATTTCTTGGTTGGGTTTGATCTTGTTCATTATCCATCATATCTTCATTAAGGTCTTCTAAGAACCCTAACTTTTTAATTTATGATTTATATAATTCTTATATTGTTAATCATCACCTAGGTTTTCATATTAAAGTTTACAAAGTAAAAACATGTATACCATACACGAATTTATTTTTCTTGTGATTAAAATGATGTTTTAAATATGTCATATGCTTAAAATAAGGATTTACAAGTGTTGGGTAATTTATATAATTATTTGTTAAGTTTTGATTATTTATTTAATTATAAAGTTTATGGAATTAAATAAATATGTTGGACTTATTCCTTGGACAATATGGACATATTATGATATAGAGGACTTAATATATATATAAGATGTATATTATATAGATTAGAGGACTTGTGATAATTTATATAAGTTATTAATACCTAAAACAAGTTTATTTAAAAGTTATAAACACCTTTCGAATTTACTGTAGCAAACAGTACATGGGAGAAATTATTTTATTATTTTATAAAATAATACATATTATTAGCTTTCTAAATCAATAAAGAACTCGCGAAACGGATAAATAACGAAGGAGTTATGATTTTTACAAGATATACAATTGTAAAAGTATTTTTATAAAAGAAAGTTATAAAAATAATATAAATTACAGGTAATTATTGAGTATTTTCTGTAAAAGTAGATTGTATAAAGATTATAAAAGGGTAAGAAACTTGAAAAACCAATGGGTAATGAATTTGTTATTACTTTTTCATGTTTATGTAATAAAATAAACAAAAGTAACTCTATAAAAGTAGTTTTATAAAAACCTGCTACTGTTCACGATAGTGGACTAATAGGAATTATTTTTGTTGGATAAAGATTTTAATTACAAAGATGTGGGCGAAAGAATCACTAAAAACCGAATTAAAACGAATGAGATATGATTTTTATACGATTTCAACAATTAATATTTATAAAAAGCATTTTTATAAATATATACATACTGTTACTGTTCACAACAGTAAAAATACACATAATAAATGTAATGGTTGATTAGATTTTTCAAATACGAAACCATACATATAAAGAACGTATTAAACGGAGGTAAAACGAATAAATTACGACATTTTTAATATTACAACAATTAATTATATAAAAGTAGTTTTATATAATTTATTAAATTGATTAAATGTTACTGTTCATCAGTAACTTAATATTTACAAATATGATATTTTAATATATCATTCAAATACGAAACCACGGATATAAAGAATATGCAAAACGGAATTGAAACGAAAAAGATATAAGGTTTATAAAACCTTATGCACTATTTTTATACTTGTGCACTATTTTTGTGAAATCAATTAAACTAATTATATAATGTTATTATATAATTATCTAAAGGTGATAAAACAATTACTTTTCATAAACGAATAATTGTTGGACAATTTTAACATTTTCACAATACGGATTCATGAACATTTATTTTACAAATGCAAATCAAATTGTTTAATTTTATAAATTAAACAAACACTTTTAGGTGGTGATGTAACTATATAGAATTATGTATGGCATTGGTTATTCAAAGTGCATAGTATTCATACGACCTATGTTTAATTAGGTTGCATTCGGACTTCGCTTGTCGATTCACTCACTTGATTTATTTCATTCACTTCATTTGTTGAGGTGAGTTCATAGCCCCATGTTTTACTATATCAATGATTTATAACTTTTGGGGTGAGAAACATGCTTTGTTTTACAAATTGGACGTAAGTGTACATTTTATCATGATTACGTGTTTGCCTAAGTAGCGATAACCCTCTGAGCCCATTATCATGAACTGTTAATTACTTTGTGTGAGCGCGAATGTTATAAATAGATCTATTTGGGGTTGACATCCCCATCCGGGTGAGTAGCTCTTACTGGTATCACGGAGTGAACCAACAGATGTATACCATGTCGGATTCGGATGTTGCGGGTTAGAACATCATCATGGGAAATGTAGGCAATTTATATTGCAATTCATACATGTCGAGCTTCGGTGTCATGAGCTTAGGGAAACGTAATTATATTTGTGATGTTTACATATGTTGCATTATCATACATTTGAAAATCTTACGGTCCTACATTACATTTACATAAACCTATGAATTCAACAACTTTATGTTGATATTTATAAGCATGTTTTTCTCAGGTCAATGAGGCACGAGGTGCTAAGGATACATTGGGATAGTCTTTTGGGTGTCATGCATTAAAGATTTGGAGTCATTACATGTTGTGATATTGTTATGATCTAAAATCTTTGTTATCAAGTGTTGAACAATTTAAGCCGTTGTGCTTTGTATTAAACAATTTCAATAAATCCAATGTATCGTATTTTAAACGACTCTTTTAGAGGTTGTTCTCATATCTTGTGCTATTAATCTATAATGTAACACCCCCGGATACTCATATTCTGCTGCGACCCAATTTGGGGGTGTTACAAATACAGTGATAAATATGTATCACTTAGACAATTTTATTTTTTTACATCAATATTCATATTAAAGTTTGAATTTCAATATCTACAATGAAATAAAAATTCGAGTGCCATTAACGTCTGTTATAACAACATTTAAATATTCAATTGTATAAAAAGATAAGTAAAAAGCATGAGTGTGGGAGTCAATAAGAAACAAGAAGGTAGGAGCAAAAAGGTAATTTTATGAATAAATCAATACCACGTTATCTAGCAGCAGGTCCCCACTTACTTTTTCATAACGACGTTTTGAAACCTAGATAACGCAAATAATCAGTTTTCATTTTGGTTTTGCCAAACACTACAAAACAAGTTATCTCATTTTGGAAACCTGATAAGAAAAGCAAACAAATCTGTTGCTACACCCCTATGAAAACAGTTGCTTCAGACTCCACTATCCAGAAATCCAGGAGTTACTATAGGATGCTTTATGAGAAAACGAGTAAGGCATGGACATGGTGGATATCAAAACAATGTCCATCAGGATATAAATGGGTTCCTAAGGCAAAAATGCAATGGGCGCCTAAAATTAGGAAAGAAAATGTGAACACACGTATTAGTCCCACTATAGATAATACATCTAGGATAACTAATGTTTTGAAACTCACAAATACTTTAGGATCCAATTGTCAAATGTTCCATCATCCTTTAATTCTCTTGTAAATTGTTCAACTCATCCTATTCATTGTTGACTCTGGATGCACGAAGCACATGACGGAAACCTAAACTTACTGTTCAATTTTGTTGATAAATATTTGGGTATGGTTCGGTTCGGGAATGATCAATTTGAACCGATTCTTGGTTACAGGGATTTGGTACATGAAAATATCACGATCAAGAGGGTTTATTACGTTGAAGGCCTTAATCATAATCTATTCTTGGTTGGTCAGTTTTGTGATGCAGATTTAGAGGTTGCATTCAGGAAATCTACGTGCATTGTAAGAGATCTTCAGGGAAACGACTTACTTACTGGTAATCGTGGATCTGATCTCCATACAATATCTCTTCAGGAAACATCTTCACCAACTCCAATCTGTTTCATGGCAAATGCATCACCAACACAAGCATGGTTATGGCATCAAAGACTTTCTCATCGTGATTTCGACACCATCAACCTTCTTTCCAAGAAAGATATTATGAATGGCTTACCAAATTTGAAATATGTCAAGGATCAACTGTGTTCATCTTGTGAACTGGGTAAAGCAAAAAGAAGCACATTTAAGAAAAAGAGTGTTCCAAGTTCCAAAGGACGGTTAAATTTGCTTCATATGGACTTAGTTGGTCCTATGCGGATTGAAAGCATTAATGGAAAGAAATATATTTTGGTGATTGTTGATGACTACTCACGATACACATGGACTCATTTTCTGAGATCCAAGGATAAGACACCAGAAGTACTTAAAGACTTTCTAAATATGATTCAACGGAATCTTAAAGCTCACGTGATAACTATTCGTACCGACAGAGGCACAGAGTTCTTAAACAAGACACTCCATGCATACTTTAAAGAAGAAGGAATTGAACACCAAACATCCACTCCTCGAATACCTGAACAGAACGGCGTTATCGAAAGATAGAACCGTACTCTAGTTGAAACTGCTCGAACGATGCTTTCGGCTTCTAAACTTACTTTATTCTTTTGGGATGAAGCTATAGCAACCGCATGTTACACCGAGAATAGATCTCTCATCATTCCCAGACACGAAAAGACACCATATCTGTAACATTTCGTATTTTTAGGTCATTTTATGACGTCATTTATTTCATCATTATTTCACTATTTTTTTTTGTCTCGTGAGCGTCTACTTTTAATTCTTATCACATAGTTAAATCGCGTAAGCTAAAAATTATCATTTAACATAAACGGACGCCAAACAAATTAAAGTTTACGTTAAGCAAGCCTTATATTATTTTACGAAAATAATAATTAACTTTTTATATTTTATTTTTATTAGATACGTAAAGCATTTGCGTTTCGCGATAAATTACGTTTAGGCATTCACGGAACCACCAAAATTAATCTACGCTTCAACAAATACCCATGTTTATTTTCAATGCTCAAAGTTTTATAAAACTTAACCCATGGTTTTTATTTGTGTCGTCCTACCTTAAATGAACCAACCAAGACATTTAAATTTCAAGGTTACACTCTAACAAATAAAAAGCTACACTTTACATTTAACTACAACTTATAAAAAAATGCAAGTATACTTTTACATTTAACTTACACATTTATTTACTCCAAGTAAATTACCATTTTTTATATATACAATAATAGCTAGTCATTATACTTCCTTATTTTCATATAAGGGAACTAGAAAACATGATCAATGCATCTCCTTATTTCACTCTTAGTGTCCTAACATCTCTTTTAGTCTTATG
>BQNB010018165.1:0-43979 GCA_026074375.1 Tanacetum coccineum | reverse complement strand
CTGTGGCAAGAATAGAAGCTATCCGGTTGTTTTTAGGCCTTTGCATCATTTATGGGGTTCATAGTATACCAAATGGATGTTAAAAGTGCTTTTCTGTATGACACTATAGATGAAGAGGTTTATGTATCACAACCTCCTAGTTTTGTTGATCCTGATCATCCAAATAAGGTTTATAAGGTGGTCAAAGCTTTGTATGGACTACATCAAACTCCTAGAGCTTGGTATGCTACTCTATCCACATTTCTAGAGAAGCATAGATACAAAAGGGGCATAATTGACAAGACTTTATTCATTAAAAGGGACAAAAAGGATATCATGCTGGTTTAAGTGTATGTTGATGATATCATTTTTGGTTTTACTAACAAGTCTTAGTGTGCTGAGTTTGAAGCCTTGATGAAAAGCAGATTTCAGATGAGTTCCATGGGTGAACTCACATTTTTTTTAGGTCTACAAGTCAAGCAGAACAAGGGAGGAATCTTCATATCTCAGGACAAGTATGTAGCTGAGATACTCAAGAAATTTGATCTTGTAAATGTGAAAGCTGCAATAACACCCATGGAGACCAAGGTGCCTCTGACAAAGGATTAGGAAGCTATTAATGTAGATGTACACTTGTATAGATCCATGATAGGTTCCCTCATGTACTTAACTGCCTCTAGACCTGATATAATGTATGCAGTATGTGTTTGTTCACGTTTTTAGGTAACTCCAAAGACTTCTCATCTCAATGCTGTCAAGAGAATCTTTAAGTATCTTAAGGGCAAACTAAACTTGGGCTTATGGTATCCTAGGGAATCACCCTTTGACTTGGAAGCATTCTCTGATAGTGATTATGGTGGGTCCAACCTTGACAGGAAATCCACAACCGGTGGTTGTCAATTTCTTAGACAAAGGCTTATCTCATGGCAATGTAAGAAACAGAAAATAGTGGCTACTTCAACAACTGAAGCTGAATATGTAGTTGCTGCAAATTGCTGTGGACAAGTATTGTGGGTTCAAAATCAATTGGATTTATTGTTTCAATTCATGAATACCATAATCACATTGACATTGAAGCACAATATGCATTGTGAAGGAACCAGTATTTCATTTAAGGATAAAGCACATCGGATTGTCACCAATTGTAAGAGATTGATATGAGAAGAAGTCATAAGTGTAGAGAAAATCCACACAGACTTAAATGTAGCTTGACTTGTGTCCAAACCCTTTGATGGACCACGTTTAATTAATTGGGGAATTAGCATTGTATGATTTAACAAATAATTTTTTAAGGGGAGGCTTAGTTGTATAGTTTATTTTAATTCTGGTAGCTAAGTAGTCTTAATATTGTTAGTTAAGTTTATATTAATACTGGTAGCTATGTCATATTAATTCTGGTAGTTTAGTAGAGTTAATTCAGGTAGTTAGTTTTCATTAATTTTGTCTATACAATTTCTTGCAGTATGTTTTCTTTGTTTTAGTCTACTTTTGCAGGCATAGCATGGATGAAAGGGAGGAGTGCCAAGGTTTTTAACTGTTAAACATTTTTCATACATATTTAATTCTGGTTGAAAAAGAATTAATTCGGGTTGACTCTTAATTAATTCTGGTTGACCAAAATTAAGTCTGGTAGTGTAATTGTTAATACTGGTAGGTTTATTGTTAATGCTGGTTGCGGGAAATTTGACTTTTTCTGACTTATCACTGTTTAAATGTTACCGTTAGAGATTTTTACGGTGCAATAGTCGTACAACGGAGAAGCTATATATAGATAAAGTTTGATTTCTCTTTCATACTTTTCTTTTTATTGCTATCTTCTTTTATTGCAAAGTAAAAATTTCCTTTATAACAAAAATAGTCAAAAGTTCTGTTACCAGCATCTACAATTTCAATCGCATCAAAACCCAAGTACATTGAATCGATTGTCCAATGGCTCAATTAAAGTATTGTGACAAACACAATCAAGTGGGGTTTTTGCGCAAGCCTGACGAGAGTGCAGGGTTTGCCGAGATAGTGGATTTTCTTCAAGGTTCCAACCTCAGGTATGCCTTAACTACAAATCCATCTATCTATGATTCTCTTATCAACTCCAGTTTTGCAGCACTGCATACCGCAAATACTTTCGTGATGGGACTCTAGATTATAAAGGAACAATAGTTAAACCATAGGTACCCCAATCTCTGAGGCATCATATAAGGATTACTTCAATTAGAAGCGCCACAGGAATAACAATGTTGCAAATGATGAAACTTTTTTGAGGGATTGGGGCATTAGGGTATCTACTGATGGATCCTTTAATTATGGAAAAGGATTTTTCACAACCAATTGGAGAACTCTATCCACCATCTTTTAACACTGTTTAAGCTCTATAAAGTGGTGCGTGGGATTAATTGGTAGCAATATTGCTACTGCTTTGGTCTGTCTATCCACTGGTAGAGTTTATAACTTTTCAAAACTTATTTTTGATGGTATGGTGGCAAATTTGAAAAGCAAGACAAAGTTTTTGATGTATCCTCGATTTCTTCAAATGATCTTAAATACTCAAACGGAAGACAAACATCTTTATCTAGCTGTGAGCCTGACTAAAAAGATCTTTGGGAACATGAAAAGGGGTTTTCGAGGGGCACCAAGACCTTTATTGCCTTTCTATGTTGCTTGTTGAACTTACCTAACTCAAATGCAGGACAAAACATGCTGCTCGTGACTCAACCCAACCCTCATCATCAACTCTTTGGTACCTCTAAAACTACAACTATCAAACACCACTTTCCCAAAACCTACACCACCACCTATCCCAACACCTACACCTACACCAATACCTGACACTGAACCTACACCATTTGAGCATACTTATGAGGAACCATCTCCTGTCCACCATCACTTCTCACCCCCACAAGAACAGGCTCCAAGTCAAATGCCTATGGATGATTTACTTCATGAAGTTCCTAAGTTGATATCAAGAATTGACAGCTTGGAGATGGATCTCAAACAAACCAAGCTGACCATGGGAAATGCCATAGTGAAGTTAGTCAAGAAGGTGAAGAAGATGGAAGGGTTTTTGAAAAGGAGGAATTTGGTTTTGACAGATTCAGAGGAGGAAGAACCTGAGGCTCAAGGGAGGAAAAATCAAGATGATCCTCAAGATTCTTCAGTACAAGGATTGGTTACTCCTTCTACAACAAAGGTAAAAGCTTCAGGGGAGGAACAAGAGGAAGACATAAGTCCAAACACTCTTGAAGCAGCCAAAACTCTCTCCAAGGTTGCCTCTTTAAAGACAAGGTCTATTGACAAGGGAAGGAGATACAAGAGAAGAAAAGAGGCTAAGGGAAAGAAAGTAGTCTCAAGCTTGGATTTTCAAGAAGAAGTTGATGCTGGTGCTGAACAAGTTAATACTGCTAGTGCTGAACAAGTTAGTACTGCTGAAGGAGTTAATACTGGCAGTATTAAACTTTATACTGGTGATTGAAACACTTAGTATGGTAATGTACAGTTAGTATGTTGTGCTAGAAGTCTACTTTTTTGATAAGATAAAGGACAACGAGAAGGAGAAAAGCTCCATGATCAGGAAAAAACTCCAAAAAGTCAAAGGAACAAGTTTTAAAGAGGAAGCTAGTTCTTGCTGAAGCAATTAGGTGGGTTATGAGCAAAAAGGATGAGGTAGCGAAACAAGTTCATTTGGATTTCTCTCTTAGCTCAAAGAATTGTAGAAGAAGAAGCGTTGAGATGAGCAACTGATTGAAAAGAAAAAGCTCAAGTTCAGATTGAGCTTCAGCATTACACAAATGAAGAAGGGAATCTAATTAGAGCAAAGATTGAAGTTAATGCGGAGTTGTCATAGAGATGCTAGGAAGTGTACTTCAAAGAGTAGATTTCTGCAAAGAAATGGTTGATCTTGTCAATCAAAGGAAGAAATACTTTGCAGAAGAAAGAGCTAGAGCAAAAAGAAACAAGCCCATGACTCAATCACAGCTGAAGACTTATATGATGAACTATTTGAAGAATCAAGGGACATGGAAGCTATCTCAGCTGAAAAGTTTGAGTTTTGAAGAAATCAAGAAGGAATTTGATAAGCTTGTGAAACAGGTTGAGTCCTTTGCACCAATAAGTTTTGAAGCCACTAAAGCTAGTTTGAAGAGATTTGGTGAAGAGCTTCAGACTAAGACTCCAAAAAGAATGAAAGAGGATGAAGATGTTGAAGCAAAGGATGATGAGTCAACCAAGAAGTTTGGAAAAAGAAGAAAACAGATGGCAAGGAAAGGATTGCATACAAGTGTTGATAAAGATGACTCTGAAGATTCAGATGAAGTTGGTGAGCAAGAAGAGTCTGTCACAGGTACTAAAACTCTAATTAATCCTGTTCCTGTAGCTATGAAAACACCTAGTATAGCCACCTATAAGATAATCAAGCAAGGAGAAAAAGGAGTGTACCAAATAGTTAGGGAAGATGGAACTGACATAGTGTACATTAATTTTGGTGCTATGATGAAGTCTATATCTAGAGATGATCTTACTGAGTTGTATAGGATTGTGATGAATAGATATGGGATGAATGGACCAGAGGATGAGTTAGAGAGGGTATTTTGGAATTATTTGAAGAATATGTTTGAAGAACCTCTTAGTACAGATCCTATATGGAGTGAAGTAGGACAGCAAAAGATCATAAGTTGGAGATATTATGAGTCTTGTAGAGTACATTGCTTGAACTTAGAGTCTATGGATGTATATATGTTGATTGAAAGAACATATCCATTATCTGCTGAGATGTGCAAAGCCATGTTAGATAAGAAACTACAAGGAGGAAAGCCAGATGAAAATTGCTACAAAATGTTAAAGATGATGGAAAAGCAAGCTGGTATTAGGAAGTAGTAAAGTTTGTAAAGTTAGAAGTCTAGGATAGAGATGAGAAGGATAACACTTGGTGGAGGTGCTATGCACTAACACAACAAATGGTTATCAGTTCACCATGTCTAATCGACATAAGGACTGGCTAGTCCAGGAGCAAACGGCTCTTGGTAAAGACTTTCTCTAAAATCCCGTTCTATGGTTGACAAATTGGCAAATTATGTTGTATGGTTTTCAACTCAACCTTATCTGTTAAAGTGAAGAGTTGGCTAGCCTACAAGCTTTATGGATTGTGGTAAAGGTGTGAAAAACATAACTAGTCCATAGATTATGGCTTATGGTCAAGACATTTTCAAAATCCATATTTAGAATAGTTGACATTTAACAAAACAGTGGATGGTCTATCAACTCTCCAAGTGTCAGTACAAAGAGTTGACTTGGTTATCAAATGTACTACCATGGATTTTACCTTTTCTAGTGCTAAGGATTGAATTAGCCTGAGCAAACGGCTACAGGTTAAAAGGCAGATCAAATTTGTTTATGGCTGTAATGGTTTTGCCAAAAACCATATGGTATTCAACTCACCATGTTTCAAGTACTGAGAGTTGAATGGTTTCAAGTTAAACCATGGACATACAACTTTGGTGGCCAAAGGACTGACTACTCCAGAGTTAATGGCTAACTGGTAAAGAGACATCAAATCCATTTAAAAACTTTCAATGATTCACCTCTCACAGGAGTTAACACACCTGGAAGTGATGAGAATAGACTGAAACTATATGATTTGATGTACAAAATTGTCAATGGTGCTGATACAAAGGATTGCTGAAGAGCTTGTTGCTGCAAAGTTAAAAGGAGAAGACTTGAAGTGTTGCAGATCAAGAACAACTTGAAGAATTCTATTTACAACATCCTCAGGAAGCTTAAAAGTGTTTAAAGTAAAAGATCAAGAATGTTTTGAAGGAACTTGAAGTTCACAAGTGAAGATCAAGTTAGGGGAGGATTGTTGGGAAAATAGATTGTAACAGACTTAATACTGGTAGTATAACAGTTAAGTCTGGTAGTTATAGTTAGTTCTGTTAGTATTGAGTTAATACTGGCAGTACTAAGTTAAGTCTGGCAGTACTAAGTTAGTACTGGTAGAGTATAGCAGTACTAGAGTTAGTACTGGTCATAGTTAGTTCTGTTTATAGTTAAGTCTGTTTATCAAACAGAATAGTAATAGTTATCTTAGAGATATCTTAGGAGATATCTTAGGAAAGGATATGTATTATCCTTTCACACGTTTGTAAAGCCCATTAGGGTTTTCCTTGGTGTATAAGAGGAACCCTAAGGCACAATGATATGTACGTTTTGATTGAAAATCAATAGAAGCATAGAGCTTATTAGTATTTTTTAGTTAATGATCGTTTATTCTTTAATCTTGTGTTTTGATTAGCATTAAATACGACATTGAAGAATGAAGAAACAAAAAGGACTTAAGATGTAATATTGTAGTTAGCTTTCTGTGTAAGCTAGGTTTTATTGTAAACCCTAGCCTCTCTAGTTTATAAAGAGAGGTAGCCGAATTACCTTCATGGACCTGAGATAAAACATGCTAAAACGTCAACAATAATGTTGAGTGAATCCATAGAGTTTATATATAAACAATAACATTTCCGAACACAAGTATCATTTCTCAATATTCATCAGGATATAACGATGTGGCCAAACAAAGTTACATGATTCAAGAAGATTTTGTATAATTGGGTACATCATATGGGGATCATGGGATTTGGGAATGATTTATACAATTAAAGATGCTGTTGACGTGATCAAGAAAATATATTTTTGTAAGGTTTTTCCGTGTAAAGGTTTATTGTTTCTTGATCGTGATCCATGGTGATGTGTTATTTATTGATGAAATCCTAAGTTCATCTAAGGGTTTTTAAATTCGTTTGCTTTGGATCCATGGCGTTGAGGTTTATGTTGGTACGATCTGGAGGGTTTCATGATATTGTTCATATAAATATGGTGGCTTGAAACCCTAATTCCTAATGGTGTTTGTTGCTGCGTGGTTGATGATGATTACATTAAGATGTTTTGATTTGATGGATGCGTGGATGCAACAGATGTGTGGATTTAATAACAACAACAGCAACAAAGGAGGTGAGTTAATAGGGTTTTGTTGATATGTGACGCAACATGTTGAAGGCAATGATAAAACGCAACTGTGATTTTATATATTTTTGGCTTAAGAAGGTTACGTATGGCCCATGCAGGAAAAGGCAATAGACGTGTTACAAAAAGGAAAAGTGAATGCACGTGCGTGGGACATGGAATGTTTTAATACAAAAGAATTTAAGTTAACTGTTTGGGCTTTTGATTATTAATACTGCCTTTGATTATTAATACTGTTTGTTCGAGTATTAGTGCTGCCCACTTTGAATATTTGTACTGTTCGAGGAGTTTAACTGTGGGTATTCAGGGGAAGCTTTAATGTTAAAATGTTATAACCATTTATTATGCTCCATCGAGGTGAGGTTATTAATACTACTAGCTTTTGTAATACTGCTGTGTAAAGTCTCTACTGTTAAGTTCATTTTTTTTAAGTGATGCGTAATGGATGGCAATTAGGTTTTTATTGGGATACTTGATTAGAAGTGTAAATTGGTTCATGAGTTGTGGAAGATCAAGTTGCATATTATTAGTTCCTACTTGATTATAAACAAAGGGGAAGATATGAAAATGGAAAAAATTCAGTGATTGATTTGCAAAATTGTTTATTCTTGGTGGATAGCATGGCTTAAGCGGAAGATTCATTGTATATTAACTTTAGGGGGAAGTTTGTGCTTATTTGTTTTTGTCATTATAACTAGGGGAAGATTTGTTAGGGAATTATATTTGAGTTGATAAGAAACAACCAAGAATGAAACAGAAGGACTTAACGGACGAAAAGACCCCTAAAATCGACAATATATGCGATTCTTCAAGCTGGTGGAGTATATTCTTAAAGATGGAAGACTATCAGAAGATAACTAAACGATCTGCTACAAGAAGAATAAAGATAAAGAAAAACACGATTTGTTTCGCTATTGTATTTATTATGTTTCCTTGTAAACTTAGATATCTCTAGTATATAAAGAAATACATGTTATAGGTTTTAGACATTCAGAAAAGTGTGTGTGTGTACACAAGAAGATGTAGACGTCTAGTATAGAGTTGGTGTAGCCTCAAGGTAATCAAGGTCTTCCTTTATCCCTGTTACAGTTCATTTATGTAACCGTATTATCTTGATCAAATAATATTGGGGTTGTAGAGAATGTTTGGTAAAACCTTGTTACAATATCATTGTTCTTATGTTATTTCCGCTATACATATTTTATGTTCATTGATGTTGTTAATCTTAGACTAAACCTAGATCTTTAAACATAACATTGTGTTATCAGACCGGTGGTCGTTGATCTGGATCTACAGGTTTTAAAGAACCCTTAAAACCCTAATTTTTCAAAGAAATCTTTTTGTGTAACAGTTTTCCCTAGGGTTATGAATTAATTGCTATAACAATGGTTATAATCGTCCTCTCTACCTTAATAGGTATGCAATACGATCTTCAGTCATTGTTACTATTAAGGGTTTTCATCACATCAAATTTAGTTTTCTTTTTCCATAATTTGTCAAATTCGGTGAAACAAGGGTTTTTACAAAAACCCTAATTCGATACAGTTAATTCGGTAAATGCATAATGAATGGTTTCTGGTTTCATTATTCAAGAAGATTTTGTGTAATCGGGTACATCATATGGGGATTATAATGCTAGCATTAAAAGCAGTGAGGTTAATACTGCTGGGCTTGATTTTTAACACTGCCAGAGTTGTCTGATAAAGCAGTTTGTACTACTAGTTTTGTATGATATCGGATAGTACACGTCGTTTGGTTCTCAGATGATAGATGATTACGGACAAGTAAACACACACATGTTGATTGATAGTTTGTTCAGATGGTTCTTTGACAAACAGAAAGATTTTTGGATGGTTTAAATATTCTTAAACGTTTAAAAGTCTCGTATTTTATTTGATTAATTGGTTACGAAGAAGGTTGTTTATTACTTATTTGAAGATGAAGTGGAATTTCACAGATACGTGTCTTATTATATATTTTGGTCTTGGAGATAACTTGTTTGGTTATATACGGTTTATGATGAAGACTTGATAAAACTAGTTTTTACCTGATGTAAGGAGATACATTGTAGTACTCACAGGTATTTACTATCACGTGGTCAGTGACTCATGTAAGGCATGCGGATTTATCAAGAGATCAAGGTCTACTCATAAAACGGAGAAGAAGATTATGAGTTCTTATCATATTATAGTGCAAGACATAAGATACAAGTTTGGGTTATTCTACTTCAGCATCAAATTGGTAATACTTAGTTTTCTTCATCAGTAATCATTACACAGAATCTACATAATTGAAGATTCAAGAAATGGTTAACATATGGGTTTCAGAGGAAGCTTAATGTTAAAATGTTTAACCATTTATTTGCTACATTGAGGTGAAGGTTTTTACTACTGCTAGTCTTTGTTACTACTGCTAGTGTAAGTTTCTACTGCTCAAGTTCAATTTTCTTATGGTGCATAATGGTGGGCAATTTGAGTTGTTGGAAGGCTGAATTAGAAGTGTGATAGTGGTTCGTAGTTGTGAAGATCAAAGTTGCATACTTTAGTCTCCTATTTGATATTGACAAAAAGGGGAAGAAGATTTGATGATTTGTAACTTGTAGATCCTTAGTAGTTTAAGGGGAAGTTTCATACGTATATTAACTTCAGGGGAAGTTTGTGCTTATTTGATTTTGTCATTATCAACTAGGGGAAGATTGTTGGGAATTATATTTGAGTTGATAAGACAAAACAAGAATGAAACAAGAAGGACATAAAGGAAAAAGGACCTAAATCGACAATAAGAGATTCAACAAGCTGGTGGAGTATATTATACAAAAGATGAAATATATCAGAAGATACTAAAAGATATGCTCAAAAAGAATAAAGATAAAGATTAAAAGATTTAGTTTCCTTATTGTATTTATTATGTTTTCTGGTAAACCTAGATATTTTTAGTATATAAAGAGATATAGGTTATAGGTTTTAGGCATCCAGAAAAGTGTGTGTGTGTACACAAGAAGATGTAGACGTCTAGTATAGAGTTGGTGTAGCCTCAAGGTAATCAAGGTTTTCCTTGATCCCTGTTACAGTTCATTGATGTAACCGTATTATCTTGATCAAATAATATTGGGGATGTGGTGAATGTTTGGTAAAACCTTGTTACAATATCATTATTCTTATGTTAATTCCGCTATACATATTTTATGTTCATTGATGTTGTTAATCCTAGACTAAGCCTAGATCTTTAAACTCAACACTGGTCGCGCCTTCTACCAGAGTGATTGAACAATGGTAAAAGCTTACTTCTTTACGAGAGTAAGGGCCAAGGCTGAATTATAATTAAACCGGTGCTAAAGCTGCAAAATACTTAATTTTAGTTCCAAGATCAAGAGACCGATGTCATTGGTATACATCGAACCTCCAATGTATATGGGTACTACGACTGGAAAATTAAGAACATCCAGGTGAAGTGGGTAACTTTGCACTTAGCGTTCTCGCAATCCAGATCTAAGACTAACATCAAGATTATGCAACATAAAACTTAATAAAGAAAACGATAAAACAACGAGATCATAACATAATAATCATAAGATAATTAAAATAATTAAATGCCAAGAACAAATAATAAAACATAACTAATAAAAATAACATTGATAAACATCAAACGTGTGTCGTAATAATATATAGTATATCCCGTTAGATAAGAAAATTACTTTAGGAAAAGTAATAGTCTATCTTCCGAGTGTCGTTTCCACGGCGAGAGATGAATTGAAATCCATGTTAATGTTTTGAAGAAAAATGCTTGATTATCTTTTAAGATTTTTGGTTTTAAAACTATTTTTAATACAAAGAAAATTATACTAATATTAACACTAGAATTATACTAAACAATTAAACTATGAGAATTATGCTAAAATGATCTAAAAAGACTTATAAGATGAAAATGCTTGCTAAGTGACGTGAAAAGTTCATTAAGTGTGAATTAAAGTTCATTAACGAATTAATTTTCTTAGAAAAGATAATTATCTCACAACGTTGGTTTATTTTGACAAAAATCTCTCAAAAAGATATTAATTACTAGATGTGTAGTTTGACTATTTCTCCGGCTTTTGCCCTTCGAAACATTCAAACTATAAATCTAAATAATCGAAGATTATTAATTAGTTAAACCCTTTTTCAAATCCACACTTAATTCCCAATTCACAATATCACTTAACAAGCACTAATTAAACTATCACTACGCATAATGATAAAATAAGCAAAGCAAAACATTTTATACTAAACTACACTAATTAATTGAAAAAGGATAGAAAATTGAACCGAATTAAAGACCCGCAAATAAACGAATACCACCTGATTTATTTAGCTAAAGCAAATAATCAAATTCAGTCTAGCTAAATAAACCCTTAAGCTCCACGCCTCATGAGTTGACCGGTACCAAAAGCAACAAAAAGACATAAACTGTTAATATAAAATAGTTATTACAATTCAAATCAGTTCGGGCCCAACAATCTTAAACTTAACACTAATGCAGGCCTAATTCCCTAATTGAGACCAAAACCCAATCGAAGCCCCAAATGATGACATGGCCTAGTATCCAAACACAGCCTAAACTAAATGGATGTGGCCCAATTCCAATCGGATCAAATTCCCCAAAAGAGGCCTAAGATTAATTTCTATACAAACCAAACGCGTCCTACTAAACTTCTACAAACTACACGAATAAGCACCAGATTAAGCTAAACGAATAAGCCATGAATATTCAATAAGCTCACAGGAATAAGCTATCACACGAATAAGCTATAATTTCACTTAAACGATCAACTAAAAGCAACGAGTACACAAATAGAATTAAACGAGCTACAACCAATTAAGCACTAGCAAATCTTAAACGAGACTTTTATTACATAAGTGCTAAATAAGCAAACGAGACTAAGCAACTAGCATTAGCATAACGAAATATGTTCTTCTAATAACCGAATAAGCACTAGAACAAGATTAAACTTAAAACCAAGACAATAAGCTAATGAAAACTTGATTTTAGCAATATAAGCTCATGTTAAACCAAATAAGCTATTTAGAAGCTTATTTTATCAAAAAAGACGAGCTTCTAACAACACTGAAGCGAAGTAAGCACAATAATAAGCAAGATCTGAGCTTATACAAGCTTATTATAACCAAAATCCTTTAAAACTTATAGAATAAAATCGAATAAGCTTATGAAAGCTTATAGGAGATGATCTTTAAGCTTCTAAAGAGATTTGAAAGGAATAAGCTAAAGGAATAAGCTCACAGAAATGCTTATTTGATAAGCACATACGCGAAGTTAAGAAAACAAACAAATAAGCAACAAAAATAAGCAAACCAAGATTTCCATTAAGCTCATACCATCTTTATTACAATATCTCAATAAGCTTGCGAATTAAGCTTGATACAATAAGCCAGAAATGAGAAATAAGCTAAACCTAAACAATAATAAACTAAAAAGCTAAACTTAAAACTAACTTCTCCTAATGTTCTAAAATAGAGGGGAGCGGATTGATTTATAGGGAGTGAGGGGGGTCAAAAATATAAATTCGTCAAATCATTGAGTAGTTATGAGCCAATCATTGGGCTCGGTAATGCCACCTAGTACAACAAAACGTGGCAGAGCCAGTAGAATAGGGACACGTGTGATTCTTCATGTGCTTCCTTTGTACGCAATTTGTTCGTCCTTTTAATCTGTTTGAAATGAATTCAAGAGATATAAAAGTTTGCCCTCCACGTGTAATGCTTCCATTTGCTAATTCCTTACTAGTGCTATGTCACATGACCAACTCTTATTTAATTTCTGGGCACGTGATGTGAGTCCCAATGAATAGATCTTCTTAGCTTGTTAAGGCTTAGTTAATTTGAATAGATTCAAACTAACTATATGAGAAACAATGATTATGAATACTACAAGTTATGCGGAATCTAACTTGTAATACTAAGAAGAACAATGTAAACAAAACTTTGAATATATATTGAATGCAAATATTCTGCCTAGGTTACAGAATAACTAACTATGAAAACTTGATATCACTTGATGTGAAAATTGATATCTCTAACTATGCCGTAGGGTTCCTTTTATACACTTAAGGAAAACCCTAATGGGCTTACAAAACGCGTTAAGTGATCATGCATATCTATTTCTAATATAACTCATGCATATCACTTAAGCAGTACTAACTATATAACTAACAGTACTAACTATTATACTAACAGTACTAACTATACTGGCAGTACTAACAATGTACTGGCAGTACTAACTAACTATAACTAGCAGTACTAAGTGTAGAAGCTCTGAATCCTAACAATCCTCCCCTAAACTTGTGATTTACCTTCAAATCTCAAATTTCTTCTGTATTTAATCTTCTAGACTACACTGTTGAGGATTCTTCTAAACATTCTTCTACTTATGTACTTGTGACCTTATAAATCTTAGAAGTTCAAATGCCATCTCATTTTCATGATCAACCTCTAGTTTTCTGCTTAACATCTTTGATAGCATTTCTTGAGTAAGTGGATACTTCTTCTCTATCATCATGTGAATAGCAATTGCATTATACATCAACAAAATATGAATTCCACATGAATCAAATAGTCTCCAGCTTATCAAATTGTATTCATGTTGATGCCTCCAGACTTCATCTTCTTCATCAGGTTGAAATAAGATCTTCAGATCTCCCCATAACATCAAGTCATATCCTTCTGGTCTTGATGTTGCATACCTTTCTTCTACTAGTCTGTGTAGATCCATTACATCCTGTCTGTCAAAATCATCAAGCATCTCACTGAAAATCTTGTAATTCTTTGAACTTAAACCTTTTCATCACCAATTTGTGCAAATCTACCAAATCTCGTCTATCAAATATCCTGAGCATACTGGATAATGATTTGTGATAACTATATTACTCAATCTACTCTAAAATTAAAAATTACCATTTAATAAACATGTAGATCTTCCATATCAATATTCCCTAAGTTCTGAGATTCCCAATCAACTATAGGGTATTTAGTAGACAAGATCTTTGGATCCACAGTCTCTTCTTCATCTGAAACAACTGTTAACCACAATCTTAATTCTTCCTTTTCATGCTCATAGTCTGCAGATGCTTCTTCATCACTCTTTGCTGATTCTTGTTCCTCAACAACATCCTCTAGCTTTTGCTTTTTAGCACTTTCTTTACTTTTCTTTTCACCTGCTCTTTTTTCTGAGCAAGTGTTATTCTTTCTCACGTTCCCCCAGCTGGCTTGCTAATGCTATCAGCCTTCTTTCTACTATCTTTAATAGTTTCTGTATCCATTGGCTGAAAGTCATCAATCCACCTCTTTTCTTTTTCATACAATCACTGAATTTCCTCATAAGTCTTGTTCTTTAGTTGTTGATGAGTGTACTTACCCATATGCTTAAGGTAAGTAATCATCATGTTCCTGACTTGAGTTTTTGTAGGTGGTTTTTTTCTTATTGCCCCTACTCTTGCTGTTGCCAATTGTTTCTTTCTTTGATCAAAGAATTCTGCTAACAATCTTGCCCTTTATTCAATTGTGTACTTTTCTGCTCTCATGTGTAGTCTTATAGCCAGTTCATTATCAGCAACTATTCTGGCTTAAATTTCATCAAAACACTTTGCTAAAACAGCAATTAGTATCATCTTATTGCCTTTGTCCTTCTCTTGTCGGGCTCTTTCCACAACTCTGCAAATTCTTCCTCATAAAGTCTTTAAGCTAACTCTGCATCTGCTTGAACTTACAAATCACCTTGATCTCTCATCTTGATTTTTATAGGTTCTTCTTCAACCAGTACACCTTTACCTTTGTCTTTAGGATCAATGGTTGGAAGAGGTTGAAGTGTAGTAATTGATCTGACAGGTCTGACAATTCTAGAAGAGTCTTCTACATCTGTAATAGCAACTCCTTTCTCCTTAGCTTTCTGTTCCTTCATCTTTATCAATGTCTGAGCCATTGCCATAGTGACATCCTCATCATCAAAGACTGTTGTTGTAGGAGGAGTCCTTGGTTCAGTCAATACAATAGTTACACCATCATACTAACTGGTGCACTAATAGACTAACTCCAGTTGCATCAGCTCACTGTCTCCTCTTCACATTTTCAATATGATCATGCAAGGCTCTTCAAAATCCTTATATATGAACATTGGCTTTAACTGTCACTTGTGGTCACTAAAACTATCACAAACAATATGCATAACATTGACACTCAAAATCCTTTATTTGAGTAAATTTTTAAGCTCAGTTGGGTTAGATCTTTATATCTAGCATTGAAAATAACAATGAAAAACAATACTACACAGAAATAAAGTAAAGAACAATCAATATTGTTAAAACAAGGTTTATTATTATTCAAACGATTTTCCCTTTTTCCCTAAACACCATCTGGGGGATACACCAACTAACTATCTAACTATTGTTTACAATACATACACATTTTACTATTCCGACTCTCAACAGTCGACTCTGCTATTTTTAAAACATATTTCTATGATCACTAGATATAGGGAGTGATCATGACTTACAAAGGAAGTAAATCATATGAAAATGAAACCAATTAAAACTAATTTAAATACTTTCTTATCTTTAATATTGTAAATCTTTACCAATCTTCATAATTCTCCACCATCTATGTATAATTCTGATATAGCTAGAATTTACGTCCTTTGTTTTCATATTTTTATTTATTTCGACTCATCAATCAAGAATCCTAACAATCTTCCCCTATTTGATGATGAAAAAACAAACAAAGTCGTGTACGAACTTCATTATAAATCCAAAGCTTCCCCTGAAGTTGAGATGTAATCATCTCCCTGAATGAAACAAAACTTCATTTGTAAACTGCTAACTGCTTCCCTTTAACTTAAGATCTTCCCCTTAAGTTAAACTCTCCATGAAGTTCAATACAAAATAATGAACTCAAGCAGTATAAAGTGTAAACTAGCAGTATTAACAATGACTAGCAGTAGTAATGACCTTCCCTTGAAACAGTGCATGAACATCTTCAATTCTGTAGGCTCTCTGTAATGATTACTGATGAAGAAAACTAAGTATAACAAACTTGATGTAGAAGTAGAATAACCCAAACTTGTGTCTTATATCTTGTACTATCCACGTGACGTCAAACTTATAAATAAATCTGTGAAATATAAGTAGATCGCAACCTCTTGACAATTATCCTCATCTTCTATGAGACACCAGACCAAAGTGATAGCAAATGTGAGCATTGAGATACCATTAAGGAGAAATCACACACCTTTGCATAGATTTGTCAATTCTTTCGTCACATCGTTTTTAAGCACGAACAAGTTACCTCCAAATGTTGTAAGCCATTTGAGATATGATAGAGAAACAAACTAATAATTCCACTCAACATCAATATAGGGATAAAACAATCTTTCATTCATAACACAATTAATCCATAATTACAGCCTTTAAAACGTTAAAGAACATTTAAACCAATTAAATCTTTATCTTCCTCTTAAACCAATCATTAGCAACCAAACAGTATTAATCTCTTTCTATTGGCAGTATTAAAAATATTTGAGCAGCACAAACCTTGGTTTAAGTCCAACAGTAGTAACTACTAACCCTAGCAGAACTCAATAACCACACATTTAATAACTTCCATTGTGTGTTTTGTACGAGATCCAAAAACTGTGTGTTGTCCGATATCGATCAAAGCTAGCAGTACAAACAATAAACCAGCAGTACAAACTTTCAACGAGCAGTACTAACCTTTAAAGATAAGGCTAGCAGTATTAACTGCCATTGGCAGTATAAACATACAACTGGCAGTACTAATGTATGAAGAACAGTACTAAGTACTCATAAGCAGTACTAGAATAAAGAGCTGGCTAGTACTAATTCATAGCCAGCGAATAATTTCTTAACCTCTTTTAAATCAAGCAGTACTAAAATTTCAACTGCTGTTTCTTTGTCAATTAAAACATGTTGATGCCTGCTAATTCTTCTCTTAACCAAGAACCAAACATCAATACCATTAGCAGCAGTGTTAACGAACCCATGATAACTGGCAGTATTAAAATAGACTAGAAGCAGTACTAATCACAAACCAACAGTATTAACCAAGGACAACAGTACTAACAATAAACTGTCACTGTGTGTCGTCATTGACAACAGTAGAAATGAGGAAGCGCAATAGTATAAACATAATAACGACTATTTAAGGATACCCTTTTTTTAAGTATCTAGACGACGCCTCTTTTAGCGACACTTTTCTGTTACTAAACTGTCACAAAACTGCATTCTCCTTGGCAATAGCAACGAGCAGTATTAACAACTCTGCTAGCAGTATTAACTGCCTTGAACGAGTAGTACTAAGTAATATAACAAAGAATAAACTTGCTGTTGACACCATCTTGTACTCCAAGCTGCTAATACAATATTATTTCCTTCTTTTCTTCTAAACTCGTCACAAAAACCTTGTAGTATCCTAGATCGAGAGCCACGAGGCTCTGATACCAATTGTGAAGATCGTTTAAGCTCAGATTGGTTAGATCTTTATATCTAGGATTGACAATAACAATGAAAAACAATATGCACAACGGAATTAAATAAAGAACATCATTATTGTTAAATAAGGTTTTATTATTCATACGTTTCCCTCTTTCCCCAGACACAATCTTGGGGCTACACCAACTAACTATCTAACTATGGTGTATATACACACATCTTTTACTATTCGACTCTCATTAGTCGACTCTGCTATTTTTAAAACCTATGTCTATGATCTCTTTATATAGGAAGAGATCATGACTTACAAAGGAAGTAAATCAATATGATAAGGAAACTAATTAAACTAATTTAAATACTTTCTTATCTTTATCTTGTAGATCTTTGACCAAATCTTCATAATTCTCCACCAGCTTGTAGAATTCAGATATGCTACATTTAGTCCTTATGTTTCATTCTTTTATTTATTTTGTCTCATCAAATCAAGAATCCCAACATCTAAGATAGCTAAGTCTCTTACTATCTTGACTCAGAAGAGTAAGAATTTCAATTGGGTGAGGAACAGGAACTGGCATTTCAGACCTTGAAGGATAAGTTATGTAATGCGCCCAGATCTAGCTTCTCCCTGAAGGCCCTAGAAGGCTTTTGTGGTTATAATTGAGATGTGTCCGGGAAGGACTAGGCAGGGGGGGGTGTGTTAAATGCAAAGAGGTAAAGTGATAGCCTATGCGTCTAGGCAGTTAAAAATTCATGAGAAGAATTATACTACCCATGATTTAGAGTTGGGTGCGGTTGTGTTTGCACTTAAGATCTGGAGACATTATCTGTATGGGACAAAGAGTGTCATCTATACTGACCATAAGAGTCTTCAGCATATCTTTAGTCAGAAAGGGTTGAATATGCGACAGCGTCGTTGATAAGAGTTGTTTAGTGATTAAGGATTATGAATTCACGACCATACCTGTAGCTAATATTGGGGCGAATGCCCTAAGTAGAAAGGAAAGAGTAAAGCCTAAGAGAGTTAGAGCTATGAACATGATCCTTCAGTCGAGTATCAAGGATAGGATACTGACGGCTTAAAAGGAGGCTGTGGATGAGTTTGCAGTATTGCAAAAAGGTTTAGATGAGATGATAAAACAGAGAAGTGATGGCACTTTGTACTACTTGGATTGAATATGGGTACCTTTGAAGGGTGAGGTGAGAACCCTGATAATGGATGAAGCCCATAAGTTGAAGTACTTTGTACACCCAGGAGATGATAAGATGTATTATGATTTGAGTGATAGGTATCGGTGGCCTGGAATGAAAAAGGATATAGCTGAGTATGTTAGTAAGTGTTTAACTTGTTTGAAGGTTAAGGCTGAGCATCAAAGGCCATCTGGCTTGCTCTAGCAACCTGAAATTCCTATATGGAAATGGGAAGGGATAACTATGGATTTTGTGACTAAGTTGCCTAGGACTAGTAGTGGGCATGACACAATCTAGGTCATTGTGGACCGATTGACTAGTCTACAAATTTCTACTATGCGTGAGGATTATAATGATGGAAAAGTGGCTAGTATTGATTTGAATGAGATAGTTGTTAGCAAGGAGTGCCGATCTCGAATATATCGATCGTGATAGCTTTCACATCGAAGGTTTTTGCTGTCAAAGCAAGAGGCATTAGGGACTCTTTAACATGAGTACGACCTTATCATCCTCAACTGATGGTCAGAGTGAGCGAACATTCATACTTTGGAGAAACTAATTAGCTTTAAGCGTGTGTCCCTGGACTTTCAGAGACAGATGGGATTGTTCATCTTCCGTTGGGTTAGTTTTTCGTAAAACAATAGTTATACATTCTAGTGTTAGATGTGCTCCGTTTAGGAATTGTATGTAAAAAGAGCATTCGGCCAATTATTGGGCTGAGTTTTGAGAAGGTCAGTTTGATAGGACCTGAGTTGTGCAAGAGACTACTGAGAGAAGATTTCAGTATATTAAGGATAGACTAAGG
Source organism: Tanacetum coccineum (assembly GCA_026074375.1). Lineage (NCBI taxonomy): Eukaryota > Viridiplantae > Streptophyta > Magnoliopsida > Asterales > Asteraceae > Tanacetum > Tanacetum coccineum. The sequence continues at coordinate 24,516 of BQNB010018165.1, read as the reverse complement.
CTGCGCCTGATCGTCAAAAAGTAATCTGATAAGAGGAGGAATACCTCTAGAGTTTTAGTGTAGGTGACTATGTCTTGCTTAAAGTGTCGCTAGAAAGGTGTGGTACGCTTTGGGAAGAAGGGAAAGTTAGCACCTAGGTTTGTTGGACCGTTTGAGATTATTGAGAAAGTAGCTCTGTGGCCTATCGATTAGATTTTCCCGAGGATTGAAAGGTGTACATGACACGTTACATCGTGTCAAAGCTTAAGAAGTGTTTTGCTGATCCAACACTGCAATTGCCTTTGGATTGAGATTCGAGTTGATGCTAAGTTGAATTTTGTGGAAGAGCCTGTGGAAATTTTGAAAGAGAGTTTAAGAAGTTGAAGCGTAGTAGGATTGCCATCGTCAAGGTTCGGTGGAATTCGAAACGTGGCCCTGAATTCACGTGGGAACGTGAAGATTAGATGAAGTTGTGGGGAAAAAGTTACCCGCATTTTGTTTTAGAGATGTTAGATTAAAATTTTGGAGACAAATTCTTTTAAGGGGGTAGAATGTAACCTTTTGCCCTTTTTGTGTTCTGAATATTTACATTTATATCCCTTTGACTATTTGACTGTTGTCAATTTATTCCAGATTCGTACGTGTTGACGGTGGTGATTTTAGATATATGTGATGAATTAAGGTTCATTGTGATTAATAATCCCTGTTTTGGAAGGTATTATTGGTGTTTATGTTGTATTCAGGGTAGTATGAACCCGTGAAATTTTGAGAAATGCCGAACAACGAGTCCCGAACTCCGTTAATGTCCAAATTGAGTTTTGAAGGGTGTAACAGTGAAAGAATGTCGTGTAAATACTTAGGTTAATGGGAAAAGTATTTTTTAAAAGTGAATAAAAAATGCTAATTAACTTTGGGGTAAATTTTATGGTTGAAGTTTACGAGTATTTAAGTGCTCCCGACATGAAAAAGAAAGGCTCAGAGACCCATGGGATACCAATGCCGTCAAAAGAAGAACTAGAAGACAAGAGGCTTAATTTTAAAGCTAACCTTGTCCAAATGTACATAAGATGCTTTCCTTATCCTCATTTTACACATAGTTCATTTTCAAAATCACAAAAAAATATCCTCTCCTTTCTCCCTTGTGTTCGTCCGCACCTACAACACCCACACTCTTTTAATCTTTGAAGTTTGATCGAGAAAACATGAAGACATAAATATTTGGGGTTGATTCTAGTGTTTGGTTATTCATTTAAACAACGTTTGGGTTATCCGGTTCGTGTCAAAATCTACAAATTTAAAGATTTTCTTGTAAGTTTTCAAATTTAAATTTCATTTGTCCTTTTGAGTTTATTTTGATGCATAGATACTAGTTATACAAGTTGATCGTTGTGAAAATCGATTTTTGAAAGCGAAATGAATAAAAAAAAGGGTGGTGTTTGGTTCGTGATTAGTAAAAAGGAAAAAGAGGGTTTTGTAGTTTTGATGTTGTGGTCGTGATGGTTGAATAATATATGATGCTAGAATGCTTTTTTTTATAGTAGCTTGTATGGCTTATTCGGGCTTATTTAAGCTATTTCTTGGCTTTATTTAAGGCTTATATGTCACATGTAGATTCCCGACTATCTAACTTTCATCTCCTAATGATTCATTCACATTCTTAGGTTCTATAGTTGATATAAAACAAAGGAAGTTACTTTGGTTTTGGGCTTGTGATCTAAGGGTTCTTTGGTTAAGGTTTCCTATGACATTTTCTAATGGATGGTTCCTAGATTCCTTAATATTAACTATTTCGTCAATCTCTAAATTTTCATCCTTAATGTCATTTTCTAGAATTTTCTTTTCGGTAACCTTAATTGCTTCTTCTTCATCTAAATCATCATCCACCAAGGGTGATGTATTTGGAGGAGTTTCATCGAATGTTACGTTGAGTGATTCTTCGACTTTCCTAGTATGTTTGTTAAGGATGATGTAGGCTTTACTATTTTGCGAGTAACCTAAAAAGATACCTTCGTATGACTTTGGGTCAAACTTTGTAAGGTAGTCTTTGGTGTTTAAAATGAAGCACTTGCTTCCAAACACTCTAAAATAATCAAGCGTACGTTTCCTATATCTCAAGAGTTCATAAGGTGTTTTTCCTAGGATGGCTCTAATTAGGATTCGGTTGAGAATGTATGTTGAAGTATCTACGGCGTTACACCAAAACTTTTATGGTAACGACTGCTCATTCAACATAGTCCTACTCATTTCTTGAAGTGTCCTATTTTTCCTTTCGACCACGCTATTTGATTAAGGAGTGCGTGGAGCCGAGAAGTTATGTGTAATACCATTGGCATTACAAAATTCTCCAAATTGCACCTCATTATCAAATTCCCTACCGTTGTCGGTTCTTATTGACACTATAGTATATCCTAATTGGTTTTGAATTTTCTTACTAAATATTTTGAATTGATCAAAGGCTTCGGTTTTGTCCTTAAGGAATCTAGTCCAAGTATACCTAGAGTAGTCATCTACGATGACTAAGGTGTATCGGTTTCCTTCGTAACTTCGTACGTCGGATGGACCAAAGAGATCCATATGAAGGAGTTCTAAGCATCTAGTTTGTAGGTCCTCGGTTTTGGATCTATATAGCCTTTGTAAGACAATAGCTAACTTGAATAAATCCAAATCAACTATGTGAGAGACACTGACTATGAATATCAAGTGTTAATGCGGAATCTTAACACAAGTATTAAGAAGAATATAATACTAACTTTGCTATTGATTTCTATTAAGCTTCAATGCTACTATTTGTTATATCAAACTCTATGCCGTAGGGTTCCTTTTATACACCAAGGAAACCCTAAAAGGCTTTACAAAACGTGTGAAAGGATAATGCATATCCTTTCCTAAGATATCTCCTAAGATATCTCCTAAGATATCTCTAAGATAACTATTATCACTATTCTGTTACATAAACAGACTTAACTAAACACGACCAGTACTAACTATAGTACTGCCACTCTACCAGTACTAACTATAGTACTGCCAGACTTAACTTAGTACTGCCAGAACTAACTTAGTACTGCCAGAACTAACTTAGTACTGCCAGAACTAACTAATACTACCAGACTTAACTGTTATACTACCAGTATTAAGTCTTTTACAATATATTTCCCAACAATCCTCCCCTAACTTGATCTTCACTTGTGAACTTCAAGTTTCTTCAAGTGTCTTCAATTTGAGCTTCCTGAGGATGTTGTAAACAAAACTCTTTGAATTATTCTTGAGCTGCAATTCTTCAAATCATCTATTTTTGATCTTGGCAGCAACTATTCTTCAAAACTGTTCAGCAACACTTCATATCAACAACACTTAAACAGCTACATTGACTATATGTACATCAAATCATACAGTTTCAGACTATTCTCATCACTTCCAGGTGTGTTAACTCCTGTGAGAGGTGAATCATTGAAAATTTAAATGGATTTGATGTCTCTTTACCAGTTAGCCATTAACTCTGGAGTAGTCAGTCCTTTGGCCACCAGAAAGGTGCATGTCCATGGTGCCACCAAAAAGGTGCATGTCCATGGTCGACTGAAAACCATTTTTAACTCTTAGTATGATGAAACATTGGAGATTAAAACCATATGTATTTTGGCAAACTTATAGCCATGAACGTGAAATATATGACCTTTTTTACCTGTAGCCGTTTGCTCAGGGCTAGTCAACTCTTCACTTAAACAGATATGGTGAGTTGAAAACCATACAACTTATTGGCAAGTTGTCAACCATAAAATGGATTTGAGAAGTCTTTACCAAGAGCCGTTTGCTCCTGTACTAGCCAATCCCATGTGTCCTATTAGACATGGGTTGAACTGATAACATTTGATTGGTGTTAGTGCATAGCACCTCCACCAAGTGTTGTTCTCCTTTTCTCCATTCTAGATTGCTAACTCATCAATCTCTATTATTTTCTAATACCAGCTTGCTTTTCTATCATTTTCTAAAGTTTATAACAATCCTCATCTGGTTTTCCTTCTTGAAGTTTCTTGTCTAACATAGCTTTGCATACTTCAGCAGACAAAGGATACTTTCTCTCTATTAGCATATAAACATCTGCAGACTCCAAGTTCAAACAATGTACTCTGCAAGCATCATAGTATCTCCAACAAATTATCCTTTGTTGACCTGGCAAACTCCAAATTGAATCTGTACTAAGGGGTTCTTCAAACATGTTCTTTAAGTATTCCCAAAGTACCTTTTCAAATTCATCCTCTAGCTCATTCATACCATGTTTCTTCATGACAATCCTGTATAGATCTGTAAGATCATCTCTTGATATGTCAGTCAGCATTGCTCCAAAGCTTATGTATACCATATCAGTTCCATTCTCCCTTACACAATCTAGTATACACCTTCCTCCTTGCTTAATGATCTTGTAATTGCTATACAGTGTGAATTGTAGCTACAGGAACAGGATTAATGGGAATTTTAGTACCTGAAGTAGAATCATTTTTTTTATTAGCTTCATCTGAATCTTCAGATTCATCCCTTTCATGGTCTGTATGGAATCCTTTCCTTGCTATCTGTTTTCTCCTCTTTCCAGTCTTCTTGGTTAGCTTATCATCTTTGTCCAGTTTTCAATCCTTCTCCTCTGTTGGTTGAGTACCTTCATCATCAAACTTTAACTTTTTTGCAGTTTTAGTTTGAAGCTCTTAACCAAATCTCTTCAAACTTTCCTTTGTTGCTTTAAAGTTCATAGGGATATAGGTATCCATTGATTAAACCAATTTTTCAAATTCCTAGCTTTAAAAACAAAAAACGTTCTTCAAAATTCAACTTCTACAAATTGAGTCACAATCTTCCCATGTCCCCTTTGATTCTCTAGAAAAGTTTAACTATATAGTTCCTAAGCTTTGTTTGAGATCAAAGGCTATTCCTTTTTGCTCTATCTCTTTCCTCCTGCAAAGTGTTTTCTTCTTTGATTTACCAACTCTACCATCCTTTTGGCATAATCTTCAACAGTAAGATCCTTTCCAAGTATACTCTCCTTCAATTCTGCATTTGCTTCAAGCTTTGCTCTAATAGTATCCCAATCTTCTTCAGTATAAGATTGATCTTCAAACTAAACTAGAGTCCTTCCTTTCTTTTTATTTCCTCTGTTAATTTCTTGCTCTTAAGGCCATCCTCCTTTTGAGCTATAATGAATCCAAATGAACTTGTTTGGCACTTTCCTTTCCCTTTTTCCAAAGCTTTTTTTCTAAAGCATCTAATCTGATCAGCTTCAGCAAGTCCTAGTTCTTCTTGAAGAATTTGTTCTTTTGTCTTTCTAGAAGCTTGAGTCTCTTTTTCTTCTGTTATAGTAAGCCTTTCCTTCTCTTCTACCTCTGTCTGGAGAAGGTACTGAGACTCTTATGCTATCAGTAGTAACTGGATCAATGCCAGTATTGACATCCAAACTGCCAGCATTAATCTCTTCAATACCAGAACTAACTTTAATGCCACCAGTATTAACTTTTTCAAAGGCAGACTTAACTTCTTCAAAGTCTAAACCAGTACCAGCAAATTCTTTTGAACTCTTCCTTCTCTTGTATCTCTTTCCTTTGTCAACTGACTTGATCTTTTTGACTTTTGTTAAGATTGCAGTCAGCTCTTGGGAGAAGAGTTGTAGGGCTTATGTCTTCAACGTTGTTCGCTCCCCCTGAAGCATTGCGACAGTCTTTGAGGGGTAACAGCTCTTGTACAAATAAACCAAGGATCTAAATCAACGATGTCTCCCTCCCCGAGCCTCTGTTTCGTCCTCCTTAGAATCATACAATAGAACCCTCTTGGTCTTTCCCCTCTTATCAAAGCAACCTCCAAGAGTCCTTTAACTCCTGTCCACCAAGTGAGGGATAGCTTTCCTAAAGGTCTGTTTGGTTTCCTTGAGCTGCTTCTCTAAGTCATCAATCCTTGTCATTAACTGGGAAGTAGTAGCTTCTCTAGTCTTAGGTGTAAGTGTGGTTGTTGGTCAGTTGATTGTTGTTCAAAGGTATGCTCTATTGGGTTCCATGTGTATTGAAGTAAGTTGAAGGGGGAAGGCATTGGTAGTTTCAGCAATAGGTGTAGGTGGTGCAGGTTGAGATAGAGATGGAATAGTTGTGGCTTCAGATGGTATAGGTTGAGTTGTAGGTGGTGTTGGTGGTACCACACTAGATGATGGTTGAGGTTGAGTGACAGATGGAGCTTCTTGTCCTGCACTTGGATCAACAATAGACAACATAGCAGGCAACAAAGGTCTTGGTACCCCTCTAAAACCCCTTTTCTTGTTTCTAAAAATCTTTTTGGTCAAGGTCACAGCCAGATAAGGGTGTTTCTTTTCAGTTTGTATATCCAAAATTTTTGTAGAAAACGAGGATACATCAAAAACTTTGTTTTGCTTTTCAAGTTTGCCACCATGCCATCAAAAATTAGTTTTGAAAAAATTTTTATAAACAACCACCCCCCCCTAGCAAGTGAAAGACAAATCAAGGCAGTAGCAATATTGCTACCAAATTGATCCCATCCACCACTTTTAGAGCTCATACAATGTAAAATATGGTGGACTAAGAATCTCCATTGGGGTGTGAAAAAGCTTTTCCAAAAGGTAAAAGATCATCATAGATACCCGATATGCCCCCCCATCCCTAACTCATCAATTTCCATTATTTTCTATTACCAGCTTGCTTCTCCATCATTTTCAAAAGTTTATAACAATCCTCATCTGGTTTTCCTCCTTGAAGTTTCTTGTCCAACATAGCTTTGCATACTTCAGCAGACAAAGGATACTTTCTCTCTATTAGCATATAAACATCCGCAGACTCCAAGTTCAAACAATGTACTCTGCAAGCATCATAGTATCTCCAACAAATTATCCTTTGTTTACCTGGCAAACTCCAAATTGAATATGTGCTAAGGGGTTCTTCAAACATGTTCTTCAAGTATTCCCAAAGTACATTTTCAAATTCATCCTCTGGCTCATTCATACCATGTTTCTTCATGACAATCCTGTATAGCTCTATAAGATCATCTCTTGATATGTCAGTCAGCATTGCTCCAAAGCTTATGTATACCATATCAGTTCCATTCTCCCTTACAATCTGGTATACACCTTTCCTTTCTTGCTTAATAATCTTGTAATTGGCTACACTGGGTGATTTTGTAGCTACAGGAACAGGATCAATGGGAATTTTAGTACCTGAAGTAGAATCATCTTTTTCATTAGCTTCATCTGAATCTTCAGATTCATCCCTATCATAGTCTATATGGAATCCTTTCCTTGCTATCTGTTTTCTCCTCTTTCCAGTCTTCTTGGTTGGCTTATCATCTTTGTCTTCTTTAATTTTTTCCTCTGTTGGTTGAGTACCTTCATCATCAAACTTTAGCTTCTTTGTAGTTTTAGTTTGAAGCTCTTCACCAAATCTCTTCAAACTTTCCTTTGTTGCTTCAAAGTTCATGGGGACATAGGTATCCAGTTGCTTAACCAATTTTTCAAATTCTGCTTTCACTTCTTCAAAATTCAACTTCTTTAATTGAGTCAACTTCCATGTCCCTTGATTCTTTAGAAAGTTTGACATGTAGGTCCTGAGCTGTGTTTGAGTCATAGGCTTATTCCTTTTTGCTCTAGCTCTTTCCTCTGCAAAGTGTTTTCTTCTTTGATTTCATCCTTTTTGCATAATATTCAACAGTAAGATCCTTTCCAAGCACACTCTCCTTCAATTCTGCATTTGCTTCAAGCTTTGCTCTAATAGTGTCTCAATCTTCTTCAGTATAAGATTGAGCTTCAAACTGAACTTGAGCCTTCCTTTTCTTTTGTTCCTCCGTTAATTCTTGCTCTTCAACCATCCTTTGAGCTATAAGTGAATCCAAATAAACTTGTTTGGCCACTTCTTCCTTTTCCAAAGCTTTTTCTAAAGCATCTAATCTGATAGCTTCAGCAAGTCCTGCTTCTTCTTGAAGAATTTGATCTTTTGTCTTTCTAGAAGCTTGAGTCTGTTCTTCTTCTGTCATAGGAGCCTTTCCTTCTCTTCTACCTCTATCTGGAGAAGGTACTGAGACTCTTATGCTATCAGTAGTAAATGGATCAATGCCAGTATTGACTTCCAAACTGCCAGCATTAATCTCTTCAATACCAGAACTAACTTTAATGCCACCAGTATTAACTTTTTCAAAGGCAGACTTAACTTCTTCAAAGTCCAAACCAAGTACCAGCAAATTCTTTTGAAACTCTTCCTCTCTTGTATCTCTTTTCCTTTGTCAACTGACTAAAATCATGTGAACTTTTGGTTAAATTGCACAGCTTCTAGAGTTGTAAGGACTTTATGTCTTCAACTTGTTCCTCTCCTAAAGCATTGACAGTCTTTGAGGGAGTAACAAGCTCTTGTACCAAAGAAACCAGAGGATCTAAATCATGAGTCTTCCTCCCCTAAGCCTCTGTTTCTTCCTCCTCGGAATCAGACAAAAGAACCCTCTTGGTCTTTCTCTTCAAAGCAATCTCCAAAGTCTTTACTCTGTCTACCAAAGTGAGGATAGCTTTCCCAAAGGTCTGTTTGGTTTCCTTGAGCTGCTTTTCCAAGTCAACAATCCTTGTCATCAACTGGGAAGTAGTAGCTTCTTGCCTAGGTGTAGGTGGTTGTTGGTCAGTTGTTGGTTGGTTAAAGGTATGCTCCATTGGTTCATGTGCAGGTGAAGGTGAAGGTGATGCAGTGGTAGTTTCAGCAATAGGTGTACGTGGTGCAGGTTGAGATAGAGGTGGAATAGTTATGGCTTCAGATGGTATAGGTTGAGTTGTAGGTGGTGTTTTGGTTAGTACATAGTAGAGATGGTGAGGTTGAAGTGACAGATGGAGCTTCTGTCGCTACACTTGATTAGCAATAAACAACATAGCAGGCAATAAAGGTCTTGGTACCCCTCTAAAACCCCTTTTCATGTTTCTAAAAATCTTTTTGGTCAAGGTCACAGCCAGATAAGGGTATTTGTTTTCAGTTTGTATATCCAAAATCATTTGTAGAAAACGAGGATACATCAAAAACTTTGTTTTGCTTTTCAAGTTTGCCACCATGCCATCAAAGATTAGTTTTGAAAAATTATAAACTCTGCCAGTGGAAAGACAAATCAAAACAGTAGCAATATTGCTACAAAATTGATCCCATCCACCACTTTTAGAGCTCATACAATGTAAAATATGGTGGACTAAGAATCTCCATTGGAGTGTGAAAAAGCTTTTCCAAAAAGTAAAAGATCCATCAGTAGGATACCCCATATGCCCCATCCCCTAAAAAATCTCATTGTTTGGCAACATGGTAATCCCTGAAGCATTGGCTAATTGAAGCTTACTTCTAATAGATGCCTCAGTGATTGTATACTCAATAGTATCAATAGTTGCTTTTAATTCGAGAGTCCTATCAGCAAGAGTTGTGGCAGTAGCAGTCTGCCAAAACTGTTTGACTAGGGAATCATGGATAGTAGGATTAGTAGTTAAAGCATACCTGAGGTTGAAACCTCTTAGAAAATCCACTATCTCTGCAAACCCTGCACTTTTGTCAGGTTTGCGTAAAAATCCCACTTGATTATGTTTGTCGCAGTATTTTAATTAAGCCATGATTTGAAAGTTGCAAGAAAAAGTAGTGATGTGGACTGAAAATTACTGGGTTTAGTTACGAGTGAGGTGCTAGATGCTGGTAAAAAGAAAATTAAATATATCCTTTGTAAAGATAAGGAAGATTTTTACTTTGATAAGAGGGATAGAGTAAATAAAAGATAAGTGTAAAAGAGAAATCAAAATTTATCTATTTATAGCTTCTCTTTTAACGACAATAGTGCCGTAAAAATATGTAACGGTAACATTTAAACAGTGTTTAAACAGCAAAAATCAATTTTCCCGCAACCAGCACTAACGGTAACCTACCAGAATTAAAATTAACACTACCAGACTTAACTTTGGTCAACCAGAATTAAATATGTTTCAACCTGAATTAACTCTTTTTTAACCAGAATTAAGTATATACTGAAGACTTACAAAACAAAGACCTTATCACACCTTCCTTACATCTGCAAATCCATGCTATTCCTGCAAGAATTAGTCTAAAACAAAGAAAAACATGTTGCAGGAGTTTTTATAATACCATAATTAACTTAAACTAACTACCTGAATTAGTACTACTAACTACCAGAATTAATACTACTTAAGCCAAAATTTAGTTAAACTAACTACCAGAATTATACAAACTATATAACTAAGCCTCCCCTTAAACGTAGCTATGGGTTTATCATACCAATACTAACCACTAAGAAATTAAACCGTGGTCCATCAAAAGGTTTGGTCAATAGGTCAGCTACATTTAAGTTTGTGTGAATTTTCCCCTTAAACGTAGCTATGGGTCCTGTTCATTCTTTCGGCAACTCCATTTTGTTGTGGAGTTCTGGCATTGCTATACTCTTGTTTTATTCCCTTGTTCCCACAAAATTCAAGCATATCTCTATTCTTAAATTCAGTGCCATTATCTGATCTAATAATCTTAACCCTATGATTAAGCTGGTTTTCAATCTGCCTAATGAAATTCTGAAGAATGCCACTAGTTTCATCCTTAGAGGCCAAAAAGAATACCCAACTAAATCTGGTACAATCATCAGTAATTACAAGGCAATAACTTGCATGATTAATGCTTTTTATAGAAGTAGGTCCAAAAAGATCCATATGCAAGGTGTGTAATGGCACAGTGATTAATCTTTCTAATTTAGCCTTGCAGGAGGCCCTGTGTTGCTTTCCTTTATGGCAAGCAACACATGTATGGTCATTTCTGAAAACCTTGGAAGGTAGACCTCTTACAAGGTTTCCCTTTACAAGTTTGTTTAGGTTTTTAAAATTGATATGACCTAACCTCTTGTGCTACATTTTAGATTCATCAGATGCGGCTTTAGAAATCAAACTGGCAAAACCTTTTGCAGGTGTAGGTGTCTTCATATCAAAACTGTACATATTGTGATGTCTAGGGACCTTTAGAAGTATCTGATTTTCATCAGGCATCTTAAAGTCAGAAGACACAACAAGACATTCAGTTTCAGTAAAAAGAACCTTGTGCTGCTTATCACATATTTGTGATATTGAGAAAAGGTTAAAATGCCCTAGTTCTTTTACAAAAGACACACTATCAAAATCTAAATTACCAACTCTTATTCTTCCTTTACCAGTTATGTAGCCTTTGCTACCTCCAAAGGTAACAGATCCCCCATTGAATTCTTCAAAATCCTCCAGTTGATCCTTGTTACCTGTCATGTGCCCTGAGCATCCACTATCAAATATACCTCTATCTACCATGTTCTTGAGTGGATGATCCTGCACATGAAAAAGAGAAATTAGTTTCTCTTAGGGACCCAGGCCTGTACAGGCTTGGGTCTGCCTTGTGGACCTTTTGTAATCATAGTTCTAATAAAAGTTGGTCCACCATTACAATTGGAGTTTGGTCTAGTGGGTCTCCAATTATAACCTGTTGAGGTCTTAACAGCAGATCCCCAATTTCCCTTTACAGCATTGAAATAAGATATTTTTGCTGTATTTCTATCAATGGGTCTTCTCACAGGTGAATAAGATTTAGAAAAATGCTTTCTTTGATTAAATTGATTCACTTGTGGTCTTTTAGGACTAAAATTGTTTGAGGTCCTGGTAGGTACTGGCTATCTAGATCTAACAGAATTAACATTATAACTAACAGTACTAACTCTAGGCCTAACAGAATTAACATTTGTCCTACCAGTATTAATATTTGACCAAACATAATTAACATTTTGCCTAACAGAATTAATATGTGTCCGAACTATATTAACATTAGGCCTAACAGAATTAACATTTGACCTACCAGAATTGAGTATTATTGATCTAGGAACAAAATGATTAGCATGATTAATCCTGTCAGCATTATTCCATACTGGTTTTGTCACCCTATTGCCAGTATTAAAAACCATTTGTTTCTTAGGTGCAGCCTCTCTAGCCATTTTCTTTTCATAGTAGTCACAATCTTTGATAAAATGGCTTAGACTACCACAAACAAAACATTTCTTCTTTGTGAAAGAGTAACCTTCCCCTAGTTCTCTTTCCATCATATCATTCCAATTCTTCATGTTAACTTTAGGTGTTTCTTGATCTTTGATTGGTTGCCTAGGAGTTTTTATATGTGTGACACAACTAGGTTCAACCTCTTTTGATTTTGGGGCAGACACACCTTTTTCATTTGCTGTAATAGGTTTAGACACATACACTTCTTGAGGTACTCTTGAAATCTCATATTCAAGATCAACAGAATGTTCAGAGTAAGTTCCAATAGATCCTGCACTGTCATTAGATTGACAGGTAGAACATTCACTAGATCTATCATCTGATACACTGGGTTCAGGCTCTTGGGGTCCCTTTTTACCATAAACATACAAAGACTCATCAATTTCTTCTTGTGGTTTAGGAGTATAATCTCCACTTAAGGGATGTGGAACACCTTTAAAATCATTAGTTTTTATAAATCTACTGTACAAAGGTTTCCCAACTGAGTCCTCTTCTGTACAATTAAAAACAAAAAAAATCATTTCTTCCTCATAAAGAACCTCATTGTTTGATTTTATTTTATACCCTAAGCCAATTTTACTACTTGAACTCATGCCAGAATTAATTAATCTCCAAAGATTCTTGGAAGGGTATCTTTCCTATGAATCTACTGTTATCTGCAATAGTTTTTTTTCCTTTTCTTTTACAGCTTTCATTCCAATTCTCCTATATTTTTTAAGCTTTTTATCTTTTTCATATATTTCATTTGCCTGAAATGTAAGGCTTTTCTTTAGAGGAAATATGCTGTTTTTGACAAGTAAAACAAGTTGAGTTCTAGTTCTAGACAGCTTGACTATAGGCAAGTATTTGTGCTTCTTGATCACCTAACTGATTCATTTGTTCATCACACAGTGTTTTAAGGGTATTGTATGAATCAATGCAAGTTTTAGAACACAAAGATACCTCACTACTGGAGCTGATAGCCATGAGTGCATGATTTGTATCATTATCTTCGAGTTGTTCTCCCCAAAGATAATACATCATCCATTGTCAGCAATCCCATCTGATTCTTCTCTTGCTTTCCAGCTTCTTGGTGTTGATAAAAAGGTCTCTCTTCTTCTTTCCATCATGTGTCCCCTTCGCCTGTCATTTCCCTAGCAATGATCAGTGTTGTGACAATTGAGCATTCAAGCTTCTTTTATCAAAAAAAACCATCAGTGACTTTGCCAGCAACACGAATCTCCTTCCTGTTTTCTTATAGGAACTTCTTCATTCGAATAGCAATCATTGCTATCTGCCAGTTTATGTCTATTTCTTCAATGTCCAAGTCATTCAATCTGTTCCGGTCTTTCTGAAGCAAGGTCCAGTACTCTGATTGTTGGCAAGAGGGATTAAATAACTCATCAGCAAAACCAGCAAGAGCTTTCTTTTTTTTTTTTTGGTATATTGGTTGAAGAGTAGAAGGAGTGCAAGTACTGTAGGCATCGTTAAAACCAGTCTTAAGCTTATAGTGTGCTTTTGCTTTGTGGACAACAAAGCAAAATTTTGAGCACTTGAAAGTGTTTTTGAGGCCACCTTGATTTCCTGATCAAAACCTAAGGCTTATTGTACGGATTTTCAGATAGATAAGTGTCAACATCTTGTTTAGTTCTCATAGATCATTGCAAGATTGGGACATGTGGGTAATGATCTGAGATACCTTATGATTTGCATCATTAGTGTTACTTCAGCAACATGAGCCTCCAAACTGTGAAAGTAATTGATGGAATACCTGTCATATTCCCTTTTCTAACCTTTGAACCTGGATATTGTAAAATGCTTCAAAAACTGTTGTTTTGAAAACAGCCTTTTGCATTTTCTTTGAAATTTGCATTACCACCAAACCTAGTTCTGATGGACTCTTCCCTATTTCTTTTGCATCATCCATTCCATGAAATCTTCTCATATGTTCCTTGGGAATGGCCATCAGCAAGATATTCTTAGCCTTCCTTTCCTTTTCAACAGCTTGAATTTCTACAGCAGTTACTGGTGGAAGTATTCGAATAACACCATCCTTTCCAGTTGAAATTCTCTTCTTGGAGTTTCCATTCTGAATTACCTTCCAAACATCATTGTCAATGTACTCAAGGTAATGCTCCATCTCCATAGCCCATATATCATACTCCTCCTTCTTCAGAATTGGGAGTTTGATATTTGAGATAGCAGTTGTTTGAGGAATCACCTGTTGTTGTTGTTTAGGTGCAGCACCAGTGTCTGATGCATCTTCATGGTTTGATTCTTCATCATCACTGAGATGTTGAGAGAACTCATCATTAGCAGGTTGAGACATTTTGTAAAGATCTGAAAGAGAGTGTTTGTTTGTGGTTCTAGTGATTCTTCTTACTCAGAGTCCCTCTATTGGCTCTGATACCACTTGTAGGTCCTTGGTTTTGGATCTATATAGCCTTTGTAAGACAATAGCTAACTTGAATAAATCCAAATCAACTATGTGAGAGACACTGACTATGAATACCAAGTGTTAATGCGGAATCTTAACACAAGTATTAAGAAGAACACAATATAATACTAACTTTGCTATTGATTTCTATTAAGCTTCAATGCTACTATTTGTTATATAAAACTCTATGCCGTAGGGTTCCTTTTATACACCAAGGAAACCCTAAAAGGCTATACAAAATGTGTGAAAGGATAATGCATATCCTTTCCTAAGATATCTCCTAAGATATCTCTAAGATAACTATTATCACTATTCTGTTATATAAACAGACTTAACTAAACACAACTAGTATTAACTATAGTACTGCCATTCTACCAGTACTAACTATAATACTGCCAGACTTAATATTAGTACTGCCAGAACTAACTAATACTACCAGACTTAACTGTTATACTACCAGTATTAAGTCTTTTACAATATATTTCCCAACAGTTTGGCTACGAGAACTTATTTTCTCGCCCTACTCTACTACCCGAGTATCTAAATCGAGAGTTTTAATGCACTATATGAACAAGCTCCTTCACCGGTGAAGAAACCTTCACAATGTTGCTTACACTTTTTTCGGTACAAAGCTAAATAATGAGTTCTAGTTTGAGGTAGAACCAACCTAGATCTCAACGATATTTCACTCTATAATGTTATATAATACAAATGCAAATGATACTGAATATACAAGTATTTCAGATCTAGATGTATGAAGACAAGCGTCATCGATCTTGAGGCTTCATTGTCTTGTACGCTATACTATGCTTGACTCGTAATTAATGAGGAATCACTTAAGATCTTAGTATATACACTAAGTGATGATAAAGTACTAATTATAATGAATGAAAATGCATAGAAGAATGTATGAGAATGATTTGAGAAATGATTGAGCAAGTCACTTCTATTTATAGGCCAAGAACCCAAAATAGGCTCCTGGCCCGGATCCTCACATATCCTTTTAAAAGCGATCCGTCCTTCACAAATGAAGGGATCCGTGGCTCTGACAGACCCAATCTTTTCAAAAGATTTTTGACAAGACTTTTTATGTCCACATTCATTCAATATCTTTTCGTATTCAGAAATATTCTTGACGTGACTATTCATAATAGTCAACCCTTTGTGATGTCACACATGAGGTAAAATTTATTTATATTTTCCTTAAACCAAAAATGTATTTAAATTAGAAAGTATATATGTATACTTAAAAAGAAAAGTGACTTGTTTAAAAATATGCAAAGTGCAAGTTCATTGCCGACCAACATTTCTTTTTGATTGTGGTGTCTTAGGACAAGGATAATTATTGATGACTCTTCTAGGTGGCGGAGTTTTTGATCTAAAATCATGTTTTAAAAACTAACTCCGGATTTTGATAATGGCATATTAAAAATTTTTACTCTCATTATCACTAGCAAAGCGGGAAATTTGAACGTTGTTTACTATTATGTTGTTTTTGGTCTAGAACCCAAAATGATTTTTGAAAAGACACACATTTTTTTCTCAGATCCAGGTGTACCAACTTGGTGGTCCCAGTATAATTATTTTGGGGCCGCCAACACTTTTATTAGGGTCGCTCCATATTTATGACCCCATCAGAGACTCCATTTTTCTGCGCTTTCCACAAATTTTTATTTTCTAATATCCACTAGAAAATGCTTCAAATGAATTAAAACCTAAACAAAACATTTCACACCAGAGGGTTTTGGATTATTTTAACATTTCATTTTAAGCAATGTTTCTCTTTTCAAACTTGTTATTAAGAGCTTCCTCTTTAAGCTTTTCATTTTCAATAAGCTTAGAACATTTACACATCCTACTCACTCCTTGTTGTTTCTCAAGTGTAGACACTTTTTCCTTTAGAACACTAAGTTCTTTTTCTAAATTATTTCTAGTGGCTTTTAATCTTTTGTTTTTAATGATTATCTTTAAAATCATTTTGCATAGTTTATCATATTTATTATCTATCACTAAGTCATCTATTGACGAGTTCTCATCACTAAAGTAGGAGGATTCGGAACATACCTCACTTGATGCTTGAGCTACTAGACACATTTCGTTATTGACTTTCTCATCATCTTCTTCACCGCTATCACTTCAAGAACCTTCGACAAATGCTCTTTGGTTCTTGTCTTTTGGTGGTTTTGGACATTCTCTAATAAGATGATTCGGGTCGCGGCATCTAAAGCATTTTCTATCACTTTTACAGTTTTTGTCGTCTCGGCTTCTTTAGAACATCTTTTTGTCGTTTCGAGGTTGTCTCACGAATCTACCTCTTTTCTTGAAGAACTTTTTAAAGTCTCTTACCGCCATGGTGTATTCTTCGTCTTCACTTTCGGAAGTCAAACACTCTTCATCACTAGATTCTTTCTTAGCCTTTAAAGCCAGAGATTTCCTTTCAACTTTTGCTTTGACTATTTCGGAATCTTTCTTGATGATCATTTCGTGAACTTTGGGGTTCCCGATAAGTTCATCAAGAGATAGTGACGTTAAGTCTTTTGACTCTTCAATCTCCGTGACCTTTGCTCTCCATTTAGGATGTAGAGCCCTAAGAAACTTCCTAACATAATTCTTGCTAGAGTAACCTTCATCAAGAGCTTTTAGACTAGTAATAATAGTATTAAATCTAGCAAAAGCACTATCTATAGATTTGTCTTCGGAGATGACGAATTGTTCATATTGTTGAACCAAAAGGTCGATCTTGTTATATTTGACTTGACTATTACCTTGGTGGGTGCTTAACAGTGTTTTCCAAATTTCTTTTGCCATATTACACATGAAAATTCTTTCATATTCTTTTCTAGGCAAAGCATTATAAATAACCATTTTAGCTTCGTTATTTTTCGCAAGTCTCTTTTTAAGATCATCACTTTGTTTTTCAAAAGGGATAACCTCATCTAATTTGGTTTCTAGATATTTTGATTTAACATAGGTCTCGAATCTATTTTTCCAATAAATAAAACTATCACTTTTAAAAAGTGGTGGTCTTTGCATAGATTGCCCTTCTAGATATTTGTCAGAATCCATAGATCGATCCAAGCTTTAAAATAAAGTATATTTTAAAAATCTTGAGTGACCTTGGCTCCTGATACCAATTATGGAAACTAGAAGGGGGAGGTTGAATAGTTTACAGGTTCGTTTTACGTTTTAAAAGTTAGCTTTCAAAATATTTAGATTCGAGTTGTATGTTTAACCAATTCACAATATGAACAAACAATATAACAATCTAAACTAAAGCTAAATAACAATGACAATAATATGAAGAGATAAGGAGAGGAACAATCAAACCAAGACGCCAAGATTTTATAGTGGTTCGGCTACGAAGCACCTCTTCGCCCAACTCCACTCCCCGAGTATCCTACTCGAGATTTCACAACGTCAACAAGCTCCCTTTAGGCGGAGAAAACCGTTTACACGTCGCTTACGTTATTTTCCGACACTAAGCTATATGTCGAGTCCTAATCTTAGCTAGAACCAATCTACCACTTCACAATCAATACACAATTACTAGATCTACACTATCGGATTTACACACAATCCGAATCACACAAATACATAAGATAATTACAATAGAGATTTGGTATTTAGAAGAAAAGAGGAGAGATCTCTAAATAACAATTCATTTATTAGCGAATATGAATGTTCTTCTCTTGCACTTGAATGAGAGGGAAGAGATGAGAAGAAGAGATTAGATCACTTGAAACAAGATCTAAGAATGTTAGCGATCAAGAGATTTAGAGAGAGAAAGAAGAATTTTAGAGAGAGAAAGTTATCTGAAAATTTCGTGCAAAGAGGTCTGATTTTCTGCAAGGAATGGAGCAGTTTTTATACGCAGGAAAATCCAACGGTCACTAGGGGCGGTCCCGGCGGTCCCAGATATATAAGGGGGCCGTCAGGCCTATAAGGGGGCCGCTCAGTAGACTACGTTCTCTTTTTTTGTCTTTTTGTGGAGAAGGTTGTATCTGGTATGGAACCTTCTATTTTGGGGGGAAAATTTGAATTTTAAATTTTAAGTTTTTAATAAAACTTTTCTTTTAATTAGAAAATATTTTGTATAATTATTTTTGTGAAATTATTTTGTAAAAATGTGATGGATAAGAGAAAAATATTTTCTTGATCACTAATCATGCTTAATGATTTGTTTGTTCATACCTTAAGTGATTACTAATCTTAGAAATGGAATTTTACGATTAATAATTTGTAAACGTTTAATTTTATCTTAAATGTTTTTACATTTTGTTATTATCAAAACGTTGAGAGGTCAAAAAATATAAATAACGTTTTTAGACATTATTTGTATTAACAGTGTGTACATTACCATCCATGATAGTCTTCTTCTTGAAAAGCCATTTACTCCTAACAGTTCGACCATTAGGAGGAAGCTCAACTAGAATCTGTACTTGATTATCTTTTATGAATTGCATTTCCGTATTCATAGCTTCAAGCTATTTGTTAGATTAAGGATCTGCTAATGCAACTTTATAATTAAAAGGTTCATCAAGATCCCTTAATTCATACTCCTCAACATCAACATATTATCCATTCTATCTGGTGCTTAAGGTATCTTTGCGGATCTACGGATAGAAACTCCAACATTTTGGGGCTCGACCTTGATAGGTACGACCTCATTATGTTCTTTGCTAGTATTTTTAGAAGGTTGTGTATCTTCCTCTTGATTTATTTCAATCCCTTTATCACTCTAACTCAGTTCGAGAAGTCCATGACTCCCACTTGCTTCTTGTACCATGAATCTATTTTCAAAGAACTTAGTGTTTCGAGAAACAAAAATCTTGTTTTTGAGTAGATAGTAAAAGTAATAACCCGTTATTTCCTTAGGGTAACCTATAAAGATACACTTGATAAATCTGGAATTAAGTTTGTTAGGTGTGTCTTGTTTCGCGAGTGCCTCACAACCCCAAACCCTTAAGTAGGACAACTTGGGAGCTTTCCCAATGCCATATTTCATAAGGTGTCATATCAACCTTCTTGGTTGGAACCATATTGAGAATGCGAGCCACAATCTCGAGAGCATATCCCCAAAAGGATTTTGGCAGAGTTGTTAGATTCATCATGGGTCGAACCATATCAAGTAAAGTCTGATTCCTCCTTTCAGACACCCTGTTATGTTGTGGTGTATAAGGTGGAGTTAGTTGGGATACTATACCATAACTTTTCATATAATTAACAAACTCATGACTCGGGTATTCTCTTCCTCGATCGGATCGAATAGCCTTTATCTTTTTACCGAGTTGATTTTTAACTTCATTTTGAAAGACCTTAAATGTTTCAAACACCTTATGTTTATGTTTCATCAAGTAAACAATACCATAGCGGCTGAAATCATCTATAAAGGTGATGAAGTAATTAGCACCCTCTTTTGACATAGTTCTAAAAGGGCCATATACATAAGTGTGTATAAGTCCTAATAGATCCTTAGCTCTTTTCACTGGATGTAGAAAAGGCTTGCGCGCCATCTTCCCAGATATACAATACTTGCATTTCTTATGTGATTCATCGTGAGTGGGTTGCAGGAGCCCATCACGCTGAAGCATGTCCATGCGTTTCTTGTTTATATGTCCAAGACGACAATGCTATAGATAATAAGAGTCCAACCCATGTTTGGCTCTTTTATTCCTAACATTATAATTAGAACTAATATTTGGATAAATATTATGCATATCTATTTCATAAATACCGTCACGTGGAATTGCATTAAAATAAAACACATTAACTTTGGAAACAAAAATACCATAATTTGTAAATGTATGAATATAACCATTCTTAACCAAATGAGAAATTGAAACAACACCCCTAGTAATAGTAGGTGCGAAATGACAGTTGTCTAATACAATTATTAAACCACTAAGAAGAATTAAATCAAAAATTCTGATAGCTTCAATGGCTGCACGCATTCCATTTCCCATGTATAGGCTTAAAGCTCCATGTTTCAACTTCTTGCTCCTTTTAAGTCCCTGAGAAGTATTACAGATATGAGTTCCATAACCCATATCATACACCCAAGTGTTATTAGAAAAAGCATAGAGTTCTATAGTAAAGATACCTGAAGTACTAGCCTCGCTAGCATTCTTTCTCTTCTTTAACTCAGCATGGTAGGACGGACAATTCCTCCTCCAGTGACCAACCTCCTTATAGTGGTGGCAGATAGAGTCCTTTACCAGATTATCTCTCTTAGGCGGCGGTGGGATCTTGGTCTTAGGAGCATTAGCAAGCTTATTCTTTCCTTTGGCCTTACCCTTTTCCCCTTGCGGTTTCTTCTTGTCCTTCTGGATCTTACCTCCTCGTATAGCTAACACAACGGGAATTTCAGCCTTCTTTGGAATACCTTTTTCATGGAGTTTCAGCATAGCATGCAATTCAACTATCGCCTTCCCCATGCTATGCATGTTATAGTTCTGAACAAACTGATCATAGTCCTTGTTGAGAGAATTCAAAATAAGACTCAAACCAAGTTCTTTTGGCATCGCATAATCTAGGCATTCCAAAGTTTCTAGGTAGCTCTTCATCTTCAAGAGATATGAGCTTACTAACTGACCATCCTCTTGTTTGCAGCGTGGAATGCTTTAACTGTTTCAAACAGTTCCTGTTTAGCTTGTTCCTCGAAGTTCAGGAGACATACTACCAAGCATAAGACATGCTTTGTAGTTTTCAAGTGTCCTCAGAAGTTCAAGAGACATACTACCAAGCATAAGACATGCCACCTCATTTTGTGCATCATTCAGTGCTTCATAAGCATCACGCACAACTTGAGATGCTACAGGATAAGGAAGAGGGGTCATAGGCTATTCCAAATGAACTAGTTTCCCTTCAGACCTAAGATTGATTCATAAGTTTTAGAACTAGTTCCTAAAGTTTGGTCCACTAAGTTTCTTTTGTTGGAGAATTGACCTGATAGTCGTATTGTTTGTGTTTTGGGCAGCAGCAGCCATCTACAAAACAATCAAAAGTTTAGAAAATATTAGTATTTTTGATACTTATCTCTTATAAAATTAACTACCCATGTTTAGTTTAAAATAAACAATTAATTTTAGTAAGAGTCTAAGATCCAACTTGACGATATACCATTAATGCAGTTGATCTACTAGAAATGGTATAACTCAAAAGGTAATCATCGGGTGATAATTGCCAACATGTGCAACTCTTAGAATTATGGGGCACAAGGCAATATAATCTAGAATTATAATGTCAAGTAGCATGTTTCACCCCATCATGTGCCTTGGGTTGAAGGTCTAACCAACCATACTCGATTTAAGTGGTCCAATACTCCATCTGTAATTTTACAGTCTCAGGTCTGACCATACGATTGTTATATTACCTTGTTTTGCAAATTCACCTAAGACTGTCTTAGAGTAAAAGAACAAACTCAAGTGATTTCATACTTGGATGACACTAACTTAAACTTTTTAGGGTATAAATTTGATAAAATAGCGTTACCAAAATTTGTGTATAAGGAAGCATGCATAAAACCTTATGACACTAGTTTATTTTAAAACCTTTCTATTTTTCTTTGTTTTAAAAAACATTTTATAAATCCCTCAATTTTATAAATTTTCATGCCATTTATAAAATTAGGGTTACCACTTTTACAATATTTCTAAGTATAAAATCTTACTACGGATAAGGTTAATTCTCCACAGGAAATAATCAAAACCTAGTAACGATTTAAGACATACTTAAAATAATGTTAAAACCATTTATGTAAATTTTGTGTATTCTTGCATGTTCCGTCGCGGGTTCCCTTGCAAGAACCACTAAACCCTTGCGTTATAGAACGTTTTGCAAGAAAATTACAAAATTTACGTATAGCCCATGATTTTGCAAAGTGCATGTATCAATATACACACAATAAAATCATGTACTTTTAGTTCATATTAATTTTGAAAATCGTTTTTGCATAATTATAAAAACGCCCCAAATATAAAACATGCAAAACATATTAAGCAAAATTAATCATACTAAACCAGAATCAGTTACGCAATTAATTCAACAAAGGGTCTTCCCTATTATTGCAATTAAATAATTCACATAACAAATTCTCATGCATATAGATATTTAAGCTTCATAAACCATGGGTTACATGCATGTAATCTACGGTTGACAATTTATAGCAAGATAAATAAGCAACAAATATTTATAGCAAATTTAAAACGCAATTAAACAAATTTAAGCTCTTTAGGTTAAACATGTAAAATATATCCCTATATATTATTACCTTAATTATGTGACCAATTTTAAATAAGATTATTTCTCTAAATAATTTCCTACAATAAATTTTCACATAAAAAAACAACAATTACACATATATAGGCGCCAGATTTTGACTTTTAATTTTTGTTTTAAGATGTAATTTACTACGCTATATGATATGGCTCGTGATGCCACTGTTGAAAATTATTATCAAATAACCATAATATTACACATAATATTCTACGAGCTTCACATTGGATATTATTCATATAGCATAAATAATTAACACATAAAACATAAATAAGAAAACATACCGTTAGCAATCAAGCTAGTGACGAAAGAGGATCTTGAAGTACACGCACGTGTGTAATAAATGTGCTTTACCGAATACTACTTCAAGTTACTATAGTAAGTAACCTCCATGCGGTTCATACACGAAAAAAGGTGGGGGGGGGGGGGGGGGGGGGGGGGGGGGGGGGGTACACGTCAAGCAGTATTGCCCCGTGCCAAAAAAAAAAGATTTGGTAAGTTAACAGTAAGACAACACAATACAATAAGACCCATTTAAAAATTAGTGATGAAGATAAGTCTAGGGGAATCCATCATCCATACTAAAAAATAAAAGGGTTCTACCAAGGGTGCATTAATTGAGGTGAAGAATACAAGCATGATCAAGAGTTTATTGATTGGATTAAAGGGCATGCAGCGTAGAGTGGGTTTGATTCTAACTTAAAGACTCGTTAATAAACAAAAGTGCTTGTCGGAAGACAATCCGTCTTTTATCAAATAAATTTCATTCTCTGCATATTACTTGGTTTGCATGTTTTACTTTGTTTTGCAGGTTCCAGCAACAAGGAGGCAACTTTCGAGACCGACTCGACCTGTAATCTTGTTGTAGCTTTGCTGGTTTAGCAGCAGTTATGAAGTAACAAATATGGTTACGCCTTAACCTATTCAATTACGACGTAAACCTCATTATGGTAACTATGTAAACTTACAAACTAAGATTTTAAAATACCACATGATTACGGCGTAACCACCGGAGTTACACCGTAACCTCTTTCTGCAAAAACCTTAAATAAAGTTTTAACGCATTGCTAAACCTTGTATATCTAAATGAACTTTGTGGGTATGTTCTCTGGAAGCCCTCACCAGACTTCACTCGTCTACTTGGGCCACCAAGTTGTTTAAAAGGCTTGTTGCATATGTTAAATGAAACCGTGGATCCTACGAAAGCGAGTTAGGTTTGTATTTCTTTTATGTTTCTCCTTGAGCGATTTTATGCTATTAGTTTGTTTTAGTGATCACGGGGGAAAATGAGCTTTGCTCAAGATGGAGATTTCCTGGATTTCTCTACCGGCTTATTACATTTCATATGTTCAGAAGCAATGCTCAAGGGAGTTTCTTGTTCTAATTATACTCTTCCTGTTTATTTCATTTCCTTAATGTACAATAGGGACATTGTACAAAACAAGTGGGGGGATAGGAGTAGAATTATCACTTGATCTATTTTTGCCTTCGATTTTCTAGTTTTCTTTGAAAATGGTGCAAATTTTAAAATTTTTGACATGTTTTTCTTATTAAACTAGAATTAATCTTTGTCGAATGCACATTACCCTTTATCAATACTTGGTGAGGTTTAAGCCTCATGTCCCATTTTAATCTCATTATACAAAAATCCACCAAAATATTAAGTATGCCGGTAGTATTGTAGACTTTAGAACTTGGCATGTACATCATTTCGAGACCTAATTAATTAGCAGGAATAGATGGTTCAAGAAGGCAACATTTAGGAATTCACCAAAATAAGCGCTTATGTGTGTGTTTA
>BQNB010018164.1:49369-68713 GCA_026074375.1 Tanacetum coccineum | reverse complement strand
TCCCTCAATACTTCCAAATTCTCACATTTGGTCGTAGATTCTCAAAACTTTCAAGTCGAGTTCTCAACCTTTTTTTATGGTAACGATCGTTTGTTTTTCCCGTCGTCCTTCGCACGGGCATAACGCAACATGGGTGCTTTAGTAATTTGTCATTTTTCCCTATATGGTCTTGAATTTTCCAATGCTTGAATTTATAAAAAAAAACTTTAATCCAAACACCCTTCTTCTTAAACCTTTCATCCACCGCTATCGACCACCGCCTTACCACCTACCACCATAACTACCGACCACCACCACAACCAGAAATGACCACCACCATCACCCACCACCACCATCATCGACTGCCACCACCCAATTCTTGGTGATAATTGTGGTCATGGCGTTGTGGTGTGGTGGCGTGGTGGCGTGTGTGTTGGGTGATGGTGGTCCGGTGATAGAATAGGCTGGAGCACTGGTAAGTGGGTGTTGGTGGTCGGTTTTGTGAAAGTGGTAGTCATAAGTACATTGAGAATTAATTTTTAGGAATATGGTATTATTAATATTTATAAATTATAATCTAATGTAATTATATTATTTGGGTCGAGGTTAATCAAGTTAACCAAATAAGCTTATATTATAACATTAAAACAAGAAAAAGTGGGTAAAGTGATAAAAATAACAAAGGCACTTATGAAAATATAAATATAGCTAATAATCCTTTACATGGGTTAACCCGAAGAAGGATAAAACTCTCACTAGGAACCCGACGAAACCAGGAGGTGATCCCATTATTTAAACCCGGTTGAATCGGATGACATCAAACCGTATCAAACCAGAAAAACTGCAACGAGTCAAAAACCAGAAAATGATCGATAGGAACCTACCACTTGCCATGAAATTCATCGGAATTGTCCAAACCTCGCTGGAAATATGTTAAATATTCTCAAAAACCTTTAAATCTCGTAGAAAAACTTTAAATACTGATATAATTCACAAAAAAAAAACAAATCTCGCCTTATATAATTCAAACCCTAGCTGGAATCCTTACCAACGATTGAACCGTTATAACGGGAATTGAAAGTTTTTTTTGGTTCGCCAGTCAATCAGGTTTTAAAATCTATGTTAGTAAGAGATCTGGTTCGTCGTACTATACTTTAAACCTTATAACCATCCCAACTAAGCATATCCGATTTTGGTCGGGTAAGATTGGCATGTTTCGGGTGTTTGATGATGTTTACGTATTGTACGTAAATCAAGGATTGTAGTAGGTTTATGGTGTGTGATTAGGCTAGTTGTCTATTTGATTTCTATATATAAAAGTGTTTATCTAAAGTCGGGGTAATGCTCGCGTACAACTAGTGTTTAGTGTGTGTGTGTAAATGTGGAGAGGATGGACTTGGTTCTTTTCATGAAATGTATGTGTATTTATAGGAATGCATTTAGGGTTGTGTTTGATCCGTGAATGTGATTTGACGGTTATGAATGACCCACGTGGATGCCATCCTATATAGAAGATAAAAATGAGACATACGTGCTATCCTTGGCTATTTGACATTATGAGAATACTAGTACGAGGCATTATTTGCATGTCAAAAAAATGCATGTGGCACTACCTATTCACCAATGAGGTATTTGCACATGGCAATAGTACAATAACACTTTGGAGGACAAACTGTTATTCCAATTGTTGCCTCGAGATTGATATCCAAGCGAGACTCATTGTTATCTTGGCTAACAGTTGCTTAAGGAATAGATTCTCGAGGCATAGCATGTTAAGCCTTTAGCCTTTTGGGCCTGCTATGGTCGCATGAGCTTTAGTTATTGGGCTAAAACTCCTATACACTATCAAGTCCCACAAGTCTATTAGTATATCATACTCATATAATATGGTGATGAACTTATGTTGTCCTTCAAAAGTAGTTGTTATTATAATTGATAAGGTGTTTTTCAGGGCATAGATGGTCTTCAATGCTTGCTTAGCTTAAGATTGTGAATCAGTCATTCGAAGAACAGTGAGCATTTAATGTTGTGGAATATTTGTTTCCAGGCCTACTAGCCAATTAATGCTCTTAGGGCCTGGAAACTTGACTTGGTCATTTCTGAGTCGGCAATCTTTTATCTCTTTGTCTTTTCAGAATATCATCATTTGAATTTTGGAATTTTTACTTGATTAGGCTGTCAGTCAGGTATTTATCTTGTCTCTTCACCTTCCTTATGCGTCTACATGTGTACATTTGTGTCATGCGGTCCACATGGGTAAGTTTGGGTCGTGTCCCTGGGCCCCTACTTTGAGGAGTATATAATAAGGGGTTCCTTAATCACTTTTCTCATATTTGTCATACTTGTTAAAAAGTTCTCTTCTTAACTTCTTCATTTCTTCTTTTCATTGTCGATTGACTTTGCTTGTCACTTTTGCTAAGCTTTTCCAATTTATTAATAACCAAGGTTGGTTATCTATCATAGTTGTTGCTTGTTGTTTATTCAAATATTTCTAAATATTTCAATAAACTTTTTTAGATTGACCAGTAAAATTCTTCCCGTGGTTGATGATAGTCCTACGAATGTAAAAAGTTAAAAGTTTAAAAATTTTCTGGGTAAGTATTCGTGGATGAAAATGTATAATTTACGAGTTCCTTAAGAGAGTGATAAGACAAGTATAACTCCTTCTGCTAGGACGGTTGCATTTTACTTAGAGTACGTCAATCATTGCACCTTTGTTTTCCTCTTTCACGATTTTTATTGCGAACTTCTTGATTTCTATGGTTTGCGTTTTTCGCAACTTCACCCAAGTGTCGTCCAAAAAATTATAACCTTTTATTATGTGTGTTTTGGGATCGACTCGACACCAAATCTGTGTGTTTTTCGAAACTTTTTTTAGTTGAAACAATTTACATTTTGGTGGTATTTGAAAAAAAAGCTATGGCCGATAATACTTTTAGGATAGAGGTAACTACACATAGACTTCATGGTTGGCACTAGAATTGGATCTAGGTTGATTTCAGCCCGGATGTAATGCCTTATGGTATGACATTCTTCATGATAACACTCCCATAATTTCTCCCATCTCACTTAGTCCTTTCAAGAAATTGTTCAACATGTTGCATAATGTGTCTATTTATTAAAGACCTTTGAAGTTATGTTGGATCAAGCTTGTTTGAGCTCTCACTAGGATGAGGGCTTTGTGCATGTACTCCACCAGGATGACAAGGGTAAGGTTTTCCTTTCCTTTTGTTTTTTTGTCCAACTTTTCTTCATTTTGTTTGTGATGATAAATATTTCTTTATCTTTGCAGTGTCAGATGTCTTGGAGTACCTCTTTAATGGTATTGATGATTCAATGAGTGTAACCAAGGAGCTAGTGGCTCTTGTGTACACAATTTGTGGATGGGGGAGCTATGTCAGATGAGCCTGTTAATGCACCACCTGAGAATGCTAGAGAGGCTGCTAATGCCCATCATGTAGAGGTCGTTGCTCCAATCATTCTGGATAATGCTCAAAATATCCAGGAAGAGGAGTGTGTTATCTTGTCAAACTCCGGTGAGGTTGAGGATGAAAGGGTGGGGGTTTTATCTCCACAAATATCGTGTTTTTGAGCTTGACCATAGAACATCTGTTTTCCTGGATATGTTGTTGCTAGTACCTACATCGGGTTTATGGATGTTGGTGAACCTGTAATTTCGAACACATGTGTGTGATGTGAGGTGTCATGAAGCAAGCTTTACAACTCCCTAGGTGTTGGAATATGCTCTTGGTATAATAAGTAATTATACGGCTAAACTCACGCGAGCCATTAAAATTACACACTTAAGCATTTAGATGCTATTTATTATAATGTAATATATTACATTTACATTATAAAGTAATATAATTATTGTATTAATATTATACACTAGTATCAACTATTCGGAAAATGAGAATTAGGCTTTCGATATTTATTAGTATAGTATTAAAAATGTTTAATGGACTTAACATATGGCTAGCCGGTAAGCTTAAGCCATTCAACCTATTAAGCTTGCAAAAGCCTAATAGGAGAGTTTAACTACAATTAGGAAAATGCATAATATTTTTCTTATAAATATAAACACATTCTAATTCATTGTTACTTGTCACAAAAGATAAAACTCTCGATCACCTCTCCCAAAATTGTAGATCTAACCAAAAAATACTCAAGAACCCCACTAATTGAACAAAAAACCTCTCAATTTGAGAAATCCCTAAATATTACAAACCCTAAATTTTTGAAAAATTTAAGTAAACCCTAGATCGGATAGACCTAACCCTGAAATCACATATTCAAAACTTGTTCAGTCACATTTGAATAAAAAAAACGAAACACCCATTTTTTTTTATGAAACCCTCATTTTTCAAAAAACTCAAAAACATTTTAGAAATCTTTAGTATCGAGCAAACCTTGCTCTTATACCATGAAAACTTTTATAAAAATAATCAAACACATCAATGGTGAATACAACCAACCTTCTCTTATGTTTTTTTATATTACATATACTAGTCACAAAGATTGATTGGATGTTTTACGTTCAAGAACAATACAAAAGAAAAAGATTACACAATAACTCTAAATCGACTATTATCTCTTTTCACCAAACACTAAATGAGAGAGATTACACACATAAATAATATGACCAAATGAATAAAATAAAGAAAAGAAATCCTTTTGTATCCTTTATCCGCAAACTTCCACTTTAGCCCATCAACATGTAACAAAGACACACCTTTGGAACTTGTCTTCGAGACTTTGGACAAAATGACCCCTCCAATTTTATCCACCTTGACATATCTTTAAGCTTAGTTTTTATACATTTCCTCGATATTAAAAGGGTGCTCAAATTTTACTAGATTTGTTTGTGTGAAGACTAGCTTTGTACTAAAGTTTTTTTGAATAAACAATGGCCATTTCCTACAAAAGTTAGTACTTGAAACAAGTTACAATCATTGCCCGATTAATACACTCTTATTAGTTTTAATTTATTTTGTGGAAGTCAAAGATATGTTACCATTGTTAAACAAGCTCAAGTTTGAAACGATTCCCTCTACTTTGAAGCCATTCAAAACACATAAAACAATTTTCATCGTTCATCCTTTTACTTTTTGTAGTGAGTTTAATTGTTATCGTTTATGCAAATTATTTTCAATCTTTAGTGTTGCATAGTATTTGAGTAATGTGTTGGTTAATCAAATACAAAAACCAGGTAGGTTGACAAACACATCGCCCCAATAAACTTTAGTTTGATTTAAGTCCTCACCCCATCAGACCATTCTAACTTCCAAGCATGTTTTAGTTTGTTAATTATCAGTTGAGTTGGTTATTTCCTAACTCACTACCACTTTCCCGCCAATTTAGTTTAGCATCTTATACAAACCAATAAAACACAAAACAAATTGCAACAAAATTTTATTATTTTAGAATTAATTCAAACCAATAAATAGATGCTGCACATAACTTACTAATTGCTACTACGTTTTACTTACTGCCAAGTTTTACACTTTCTAATAACAGCTTACAACCACGTTACCAAACATTCTTTTTTAAACAAACAACTAGTGGCTTAATGCTCCTAGTAACTGCTATTGCTTACTACTTACTATTGCTACTACTGTTTGTTTACTGCTACTGCTACGTGTCGTCAAACATACCCTAATAAGAGTAGTAAATGTAAGCAAAAAGCGGTACTAATAATATTACCACATTGATAAAAAAAACATTAAAATTTTATATTGGAAGAAGTTAATAACTTAATTGGCTAGAGACGAATCGATAACTCTAAACTTCATATAAAGAAATTTCTCCCGAATCAATGGTTGATACTTGAGATGGCATAAGGCCTAGAGAGTTATTAGGAAATATCGTAAAGAAATCTACTCATTAGGCTATATTTTAAGATTGAATATTAGGAATGTTATAGAATTATAAAGACATATCATCTTAAAAATGATGATTCGTTGACGTTATCTCATCTTTTCTATGCTGATGACGCAGTCTTCATTGGCAAATGGGATAGAGCAAACATTCTTACCATAGTTCGTATGCTCAAATGCTTCTTTTTGGCTTCGGGTCTTCAAATCAATATTCTTAAGAGTAAACTCATGGGCATTGGAGTCTCTAATGAGGAAGTTCTTGCGGCAGCTAACATTATTGGGTGTTCTACTTTTTCCACTCCGTTCTCTTATCTTGGTGTCAAGGTTGGGATGTCTCCTTCTAGGAGAAAGGCTTGGGATGAGATAATTGGTAAAGTTTCTAACAGACTATCAAAATGGAAAATTAAGACTCTTTCCGTTGGTGGACGTCTTACGTTAATCAAGTATGTCCTTACGTCCTTGCCTCTTTATCATATGTCGCTTTATAAAGCTCCTTTGGGTTTCTTCGTGACTTGGAATTCCTTCGCAGAATTTTTTTTAATGGTGCCGATATAAATGAAAAGAGATTCTCTATGAGTTGGTGGAACAAAATTTTGGCTCTAAACAAAAGGAGGGCTTAGGTGTGTCCAGCTTCTTTGCGCTTAATAGATCCCTTATTATTTAAGTGTGGTTTGGAGTTTTCTTTCGCAGGTGCATCCCTTTGGCATAGTTTTATTGCTGTTTTATTTGGCAATCGTTTCTACTTTTGTTCCACAGGTTTCGGTTTCCAGTTTATCCCTTTGGATTGCTATCTTGAAAGAGCTCAATTCTTTGTCCGCATATGGTATTAACTTCTTGCGCTTTTGAAAAGAAAGTGAGAAAGAAACGGTGTAGAGAAACAATTCTTCTTGGGATAGTTTGTTGGATTAATGATGTCCCCTTACAGATCTTTCCTTCGTTTTTATGCGTTGGAGCTCAAATAAAGGTATACGGTTGCAGATAAACTCATTGATTGCTTCATTTGTTGCTTCTTTTTCGTGAAAACCCACGTGGTTGGGGTGGAAGAAGAGCAGCTTCACCATCTAGTTGAAACTTGTTGGGTCTATATCTTTATCTCCTTTCCAATAATCGATGGGCATGGATTCTTGGATTTTTCTGGTGAGTTCTTCTGTTCATACGGCTTTTAGAACAATGTATTGATGATATTCTTTTACTTTTTGTTGGTGACGTTTACTAGTGGGTGAATGTGGTTTCCAATATAAGGTTAATATTTCTAGCGTGGAAAGTTTTGTTTGGATAAGCTCCCACGAGAATTAGCCTTTTTCACTTAGTTGGGATTGATTATTCCTTCTATTATATGCCCACAATTGTGGTTTGAGACACAAGTTAAAAAAACTCTTCAAATAATATTAATTTAAATTCGCATATGTGCCAAACAAAGTGTGTAAAATTAAACCAAACAACAACTCAACTCAACTTAGCACCCGTTTTCTATAAGGTATGGAAGATGTGAGATACAAATAGCCTTACTTCTGCCTAAAAGTAAAAAAGCTCTTTCAAAGAACATTCGATTTTTTTTTCTTCAGAAAGTCAAGATCAAACTCTCGCCTTTATTTAGAAATAGTTTTTCGAACTAATCAAACCCTACTAATTTCACATGTGCCAGCCAAAATACGCGTATACATGTGTAAACTCTGAATCTAATTTCACTATTTTGTACATCCGTATGGAACTGGAAGCCTAATTTGTTTCAATTTGAATTCTTACAGGAAAAACATCATTTGTGATTGTGGATAAATTAAAATTCTTTTATATTCTAAAATTCTTAATAAACCTAGTAAACAAATTCTAGCTTGAATTAATTGGATAAGTGATCATAACATGACTTGTATGGATTCATTGTCATCTCATTTTACCATTTTATCAAACATCTTGCTAGATGCTCAGATGCATGTGGTAATTAATTGAGAGTTGATTACCTCATATTGTGCAAACAAAGTATCTGCTTGTTAGATTCATGAGGGATGAAGTCAGGTTTCAGCAATAAGGGAGTCTAGATTTTTTTATTATCAAACTAAAGAAGTCATATAGCTTAAACATTAAATAACAGTTTCTAGTGATCACACGCGTCAAGAAATTCAGGTTACCAACTTAAAAAATTGATAGGGAAAACACATGATAACTAACAAAAAAAATACTTTAAAAAAAAAACTAACAAAAAAAAATATTAGATAAAAAACTCTCCATGAAACAGTGTCAAACTTCTGTTAATTCTTTTGTGGTCGACAAAAAGTTGTGGGTCATTCACCTTTAATTTGACCTTGGCTTAATTTTTATTCGCACACTCCAATATACAAACTGTCAAAACAGCATCCAACAAATGTACAATTATTTATAGCCCAGAACGAAGTGTGTAAATAAAAAAGTTCATTGTCCAAATCATTAGCCATAATGATTATGTGATAAGTTACTTTATATGATCGAAACACTGAATACGGTTAAACGGATGGTTGGATGACAGGGTGACAACATGGTTGAGTTGTGAATGTGAGGAATAATAATAAGTGGAGCACTTTAAATTGAAGGGAAAACATGATGAAGACAATATATGTAAGGGGTCCATTTCCATTACTAATACAGTAATTCTCAACCACCACCTTCTTCCTACCATAATAAATTCCTACTATCATACGTAATAGTTTCCAGTTTGTAGCAAGACTAACTTATGAGATTTGTTTCCATTGTCATCTATCATTCTATCTTTAAACCACATATTTGGTGTGCCAATTAATTTTTAAGTCTAATCATATGCGAAGTACTTATTCAATTCTTCTACATCTACATGTCAGTCATCCATTCATTTGGAAGAGAGGTCTAATTTCTTGCACTATGTTACATGAGTTACATAAGTTTGTATCAATGTATATCGACATAACGCCTGTTAGTTTAATGATGTATCGAGTACTAAATTAGGCATTTATAAATGTTTAGTTAAAAATAGTATACTTTGTATCATACTTGCACCGAATTACCAAAATGCATGACATATTCAACAAAGGATTCCGCCTAATATAACAATTGACGGAACAAAGGTGAGCCTTGAGAGGTCTCTGGATATCCATAGATTTTTGCGGCGTACTGCTAATTCTTGTGAAAATATCATGTTTTTGGAAATGTACTTGGTCTTCAAAAATTGCGGTTATAGTCTTATTTAGTTTTTTGTAAATGCACTCACTTATAATTTGCTATTTTGCCCATGAATACAACATTTTAACATGTTTTGTGGTTATAAATATAATAACGAGCAACAAGTCATGTATTTTATATATGATCACATGACTCTTACTTGGATCTGGTCATTTGTACCACTTTAGGATGGGTGGCCAAAATTATCAAATGACAACATGCTTTTTTTTTTTTTTTTTTTTTAACGGCGATATTATTAGAAAACTAGCAAGGAGCTAGAAATTACAAGATAATAAGGTTTGGATTTTTAAGCCAATCATTCCAACTAAATGAGGCTTTACTTCTATACCTACACCAATAAAAAGATTTAGCAATAACATCGTCAAAGAACACCACTTTATTGGGAGCCTTGGCTTCAAATATCTTTTGATTCCGGTACCACCAAAGAAGCCACCACATCACATTATACACACCTTCGAACATCAGTTTAGTCTTACCAGGAAGACGAATATTGGTCACCCACACTTTCCAGCTAGCATACGAATCGAATTCAGAATCTGGAACGTCCCACCACCTGTTAATAAGATGGCTAACTTTCTGTGCCATTTCACAAGTAAAAAACAAATGATTAGTAGTCTCCACCCCTATACCGCAATTTACACAGATAATGGAGTCAATTTGGATGCCTCGTCTGGATATGTTAAACTTGGTAGGCAACGCATTCAACATAACCTTCCATGCATGGATATTTACTTTATTAGGAATAAATCGAATCCTAGTAGTTTTATGATCCCCACCTATGCAAATCTTATCATCGATGAACTGCCTAATCGAAGCCACAGTGAACTCGCCAGAACTATTCCTCGTCCACATCCATCTATCCGCTATGGGAGCACGAATAACCTGATACATTAACGCACTGAATTCGCCAAATTGCGAGAACTCGGCACCTCCTCTCGGATATCTACGAAACGAATCTGATAAATTAGGATGAGCCAGCTTACCTCCAATAGTAATAGATTTGCACATTTCTAAGGCGTATACCCGAGGGTATCTGAATTTAATAATGCCACCCTCATGCCAAGGATCCTCCCAAAGACGAATATAATCTCCATTCCCCATTTTGATTCTCAAAAACTGCATCAAGTCAATGCCTTTATTTGCCAACGCATTAACTTCAGTAACAATACTAGACCAGCAAGATTTCATACATCCTTTACTGTTTGAACCAAGATTTCCATCCACCCTATGTATAGCTTTAATAACCTTAGCCCAAAGCGAGGAACCTTGCGTCAAGAATCTCCAAATCCATTTGAACAAAAACCCCTATTTAACGCATAAAGACTCGAAACTCCAAGACCACCTTTATCTTTAGAAGCAATCATTTTGTTCCAATTAACCCATGAAACTTTCTTGCTAGAAATGTCGTGCCCATTAAAGAAATGACTACGAATTGATTCAAGAACTTTTAGAATACCTGAGGAACTTTGAATAAGGCATGTGGAATATAGGCATTGAACAAGAACCGTTATTTACCCTAATAGTAAGTCTTCTCCAATCGATTTACATTTCATCTTCCATTTAGAAGACGTCTCCTAACGCGATCAATCGTATCTTTCACTCGATAAACGGTGCATATCACCACCCACCGTGGAACCAAGATACATAAAAGGGGCTTTAAGGACCAAACATCCAAAATTTTCCGCGGCACGATTAACATTATCATTATTAACATGTTATTTCCAAATTTCTTACTCTTAGACCTTGGTAATTTAAGCCGGACGCCATTAAAAACATTCCTAAATACATACCAGTAAGAGTAGAAATATTACCGAATCATCTCCATTGGCCTACCAAAAACCCGCGTCATCCGCAGCAAAACAAATGGAGCGATGTTTACCGTGTCATGAAGCTTAATACCATGAAATAAACCCTCATCGACAACTCGTTGAAATGAAAGATGCAGACTTTCCATAATCAGTTGATAAGGAAAGGAGATACGGATATCCTTGTTTAAGCCTTTACCCAAAAATAAATAATCCGTTTGGGAACTACCGTTGATAATAATTGATCCTCTCGAAGAATGAAGACAACATTGAATCCATTTCCGCCACTTCTCTCCAAAACCGAACTTACTTAAAACCTCATCAAGAAAATCCCACCGGACCGAATCATATGCTTTTTCGAAATCAACCTTGAAGATTAAAAGGTTGTTTCTTTTGATTTACACCATTAAAACAATTCATTAATATATAACCGGTCCATCTTAATATCTGTCTAATTAGCACAAATGCGGATCTGGACCTATTCCATAAGCCACCCAAAAAAACTTTTTTAACAGTCGATTCGTAATTTATTTGGCAATAATTTTGTTATATAAACTTCCATTGAGGCTATTAATGGGTCTAAAATCCTTGACATCTTTGCATCGGGATCTTAGGAATCAAAAGGACAATAATTGAGGAGTTGCACCCTAGGAATATCAGCATACGAAATACAATAACTAACCGCATCGATAAAATTCCTTTTCCCACAAGATACCAAAAATGACGAATGAAGCTGAAGTGATGAAACCATCAGGCCCGACGAAGCTTGGTCCGTTACCACTTTCCAAACAGCTCTCTTAACCTCATCCTTTGACCCTCCGCCTCTAGTCATGCATCTGATCCGAATTAAGCCTGTTAGGAAACTCCATACAAATTTTAGCACGCCGATTACCTGGTTTGCAAAAACGTTTGCTGAAGTGGTCAAAAAATTCTTTCTTCACGTCTTTCGGTTCATCAACCCACACACCATCCACCAGAACCCCCCGGATACTAAGATTGTTGCGTTTTTTATTAAGCATGCCGTGAAAGAATTTAGAATTCTCATCCCCTTCAACTGCCTATTTAATTTTCATCTTTTGAGCCATTTCTAAAGAGTCAATTTCATCACATTTACCGACTCTAAGTGAATAATCTCGTTCTATCCGATTTATCTCTTCTACCATTGACTACTATCAATAAATCATGGGTGTTACTGTTTCAGGGTCTTTTTTGAATTGAACTTTAATTTCTTCCTACACGACATATTATTTTTATTCCAATCACGGAATAATGTTCTTAAGGTGTTTGAGCTTACCCATCAAAATCTTCATAGCATTCGAGTCAATACTTGGGCTGTTCTTCCATGAATCTTCCACAAGTTTACAAAAACCTTCCATATCAATCCAATGGTGAAAGAATCGGAACGGTATTAGGACAATATTCACAAACATGCTTTCTCCCTAAGAAGAATGGGGCGATGATCTGACAAAAATCTCTCCAAGGTGATAGCATTAAGATGTGGGCATGAAGTAAAAGATATCTCGTAACTAAATATCTATCAAGTTTATCATTTCCAAACATTTTTTATGACTCCAAAGTTAAACCGAACTCCGCCTAATTTTAACCTCTACCAAGCCAGAAAATCGATATATAAGGAATTGAACAAGGTTGGCCCCATGCGCATTGAATTAGAACCAAGCCTATCTGTCTGGAATCGAACCTCGTTTAAAGTCTCCCATCAATGATGGTTTCCCCTTTATACTTATGGATTTCATGTTGCAAAAATCCATAGATTATTTTATCTCTACTAATCTTGAGGAGCATACCCTACTGCTTTCATGAGGAACTTCTGACCGTCAAACACCAAGTCCCGAATAATCACAAAGAACGTCTGAAATCGTACACTATGTTACTAAATAGTTAGGGGTCCCAAAATGCATAAAATGACCCCCTGAAGTATACCTACGACATCACTCAAGCATGATCGATTCAATAAACCATATTACCCCAACATTTTCTCACACACGAATTATCCATAGATTCCATCTTGGTCTCTTGTAACGCCAAAAAATTAACCTTGTTGTGAATACATAGCTCCCTAACCCAATCTTTTTTGGTCTTATGGGCAAGACCTTGGATATTTAGAGACATGTAATTCATCGATAAACTTCGTCCACTCCTTTAGAACTAATGATTTCGCCCATATTGGATATACATCCATCCATGTTGTACCCCATAACCTGCCCTACTTTAACAACTTCCTCCAAGACACCCAGATCGGAACCAATCAGTTCTCGGACAACCTGATCTTTTAAAATGCCCCGAAGACGATGAAACTTTCTCTTCATCTTTATTATTCAGATCGGCCTTATTGCAACTGACGTCATCATAAACATTCTCCTTGTAACTCTTAGTCTCGAATGCACAACACTTAGGTTTGTCCCCCACAGCCTCGAAATTTGCCACCTCCTTATCCACTGGAGGGGTAAAACCTGGAGGAAATTTGAGGCTATTTCCCGAATTACTATCACTCCGATCAAAAATCTTGGGCTTATTCAAGAGTGTGTATAAACCAAACGGATCTTCTGACTTGTCTGTAGGATGAACAAGATTTGCATCATCGTCTTGATTGTTCCCCAACACTGCGTCATCCAAAACAGTCTCCTGCACCACCTCCACCTCAGCTTCATTACCCACGGCATTCTCGGAATTAAGAACTTTATCGTCGCCCAGTATCTGATTATCGGACCCATCAACAGAAGAGTAAGTATCATCCACTTCATCATCATCCGATTCGTCTGTGAAGTCAGGAACCCAACCGACAGTTTCGTTAGCCCGAATCCAATATGATTTACCCCTATGAATGATTTTGAACTCTTCCTTGATGAATCTACCTGCTTTCATTTGAATACAAATGCGTTTGGAATGGTAACAATTATCTTCATGATCATCAACATCTAAAAGCTTTCCCCATTTGGTCGCAATTCGTCTAAATGTGTTCCCCGACCACAACTTTAACGGAACCCCTTCCAATTCCACCCATGCGATTCTTCCATCAGTCTCAAACTCATTAGAAGCGTTAATAATTTGGGAAAACCATGATGCAATACTAACGTTCAACCTGAATTTGTTGAGAGTCTCCACGGATTGAAACTCCATCATAACCCACAATTCCCCTATATACTTAATGCTAATCTCCGCGAACCCCTCGTTGCCAATAGCCACTTTAAGATTGGCCATTGACGCGAATTCTTTTACCCTTCCAAATAAAGCCAAAGAAAAAGCTTTAGCACTCAAACACTCATCACCAATCACTAAAGTAGCATATGATGACGAATCATTGCAAATTGATTTTTTTTCATTATTCACAACGCCCACATACGATTTATCCCCCTTTGAGTTCTCATTTGTCTTCGAATCCACCTTAGGATTAGGATAGACTTTACTTCTGATTGTGTCATCTCCCTTCTTAAAAGCACTCTTAGCCACGAAACTGGGATTTCTTTGGAATTGTGCAATGTTAGCTTTAATCTTATAACGATCAATCCAAACGGTGCACAAATTGTTCACCAATCTCTCAGAATTAGATACATTAAGAAATCGAACAAAACCAAAACGATTACCATTCTTATCTCTTTTAAACGGAATAAAAGAATCCACCACGTGCCCATATTGTTTGCACGCGTGGAATAAATCCTTTGTCATTACGGAATCAGGAAGATTAGATACAAAAACGGACGTGGATAACCTAGCCACGTCATCCTCCTTTGAACGAAACTTACCCATATTCTTCGTAGGAATGCGATTCTTACGGCGAACTTCGGTCCACCCAATATCCCCCATGATTTGGATTGAAAGGAGATCTTTAACACTTTTCTTTCTCTTAAACATTTCATTGAACATCTTCTATGCGACCTCAATGACTATTCGCCCGTTGCGTAAATCGAACTCAATAAACAAAAGTATAGTACCCGATGGTGATACGTTTAAAGTTCCAACGCTTTAGCTTTTACGAAGAAAAAAATGGATTCAATTCGCGTCATTGTGGAGTAGGATTTGTAATTTTTTATATGTGATCTTTGAATCATAATAGTCAATGGAATAGATTCTATGTGTAACTAATATATTTTTGAATCGGAAGAGTACCAAAGAAGTTTTGATTTTGAAAACGGGTACTTTTATGACAACATGCTTAAACAACATAATTGACTTTAGCAGAACTAAGTCAATGAGGGACTACACGTCTAAAGTGGCCATTTGCAACTCAAGTGAGTTCTGAATAATTAACTTCGACTTTACATTTTTTATTATTGAACGGCTTCAACTTTACACATTGACTTGCCTAGTGACGACTTATTACATATATATACGAGATACCATAGAAATGACTTAGAATTTAAAGTCAATGTCACATGCTTTTATCTAATAAGTGAAGGTACAAGATTAGTATAGATAACCTGATCGAACATATGTCGAATCTTATTTCAACATGGTACGAGTCAAAGACATTATCTTTACCGTGTTAACCTAATTTCTAATGCTCAAAATGACTGGCTTTGAACCTTCATAATGGTTATAGCAAATGCATCTTCTCGTGTTTTCTTAGAATTAACAAAGTCTGCAAGGGACAAATGCATGGAAAGTGGTAAAAAGAAACTTAGAGATCCAAGGAAGTCTGAATACAAGGATTAAACCATGCATATTGTGAATGATTATGTACATACACATGCCATTTGCTTGTATAAGAAGGAATATATATTTGAGTGGTCGAAAAAGGTAGTATTAAGAAAAAGAAAAGTAGCAAAATGTTTGGACTAGAAGTGAAGAAGGGCCATAGACAAGGCTTGAATAATGTGAAACAATTGTATTTTTTTTTGAACGACGAATTTTATTGAGAGATAAAAAACTAGCAAGGAGTTAAAAGATTACAAAGTGACAAGGTGAGGGTTTTTAAGCCACTCAATCCAACTAAAATAAGCTTTACATCTGTAACGACACCAGTAGAAAGATCTAGATTGCACTTCATCAAAAATAGCCGTCTTTGATGGAGACTCAGAACCGAAGATAGTTTTATTACGGAAGTTCCAAATATGCCACCACGTCACATAACAAACTCCTTCAAAAATACGCTTATGTTTGATCGAAAGCCGAAGACTCAAGATCCAAACCAACCATTCTTCATAAGAAGAAACTTCCATATACGGAATATTCCACCAGCTGGTGATCAAATGAAGGATATCTCTAGTAATTTGGCAAGTGACGAAGATGTGCCTAGTTGATTCCACCGCTTTACCACATGTAGGGCATAGAATAGAGTCAATATCCATTCCACGACGAGAAATGTTCAATCTAGTTGGAAGATTATCTAACTTGATTTTCCAAGCTAAAACATTTACCTTAATAGGCACCGCTTTGATCCAACGAGTGCTAGAAGAGACCTCCGATAACGTGAACTCGTCGATCAATTTTCTAATTTAGGCAACGGTGAAATCTCCTGAACTTTGCAAGGACCAAATCCATCTATCCCTGATGTTTACGAGAGAAGTATCTTCTACCATCGCCTTTAGAGAATCAAACTGATCTTGCTCCACTCCTTCCCTAGGTTCACGAAGGAAAGTGAAAGCCAAGCTGTTTTGAGATAACTTAGAAGCAACATCAATGTTTTTGCAAGATTCTAGTGCGCAAGCTCTTGGAAACAAAAATTTAAACGCAACATCCTCATGCCAAGATTCTTCCCAAAACAAAGTATCTGAACCGTTGCCCATTTTTTTGTTAACGAAATTGAGTAAATTTAAACCCCGTTTCTTTAACAAATCCACCTCTTTAACAATGTCGAGCCAAATAAAAGGATAAAAGACTTTCACATGTTTACCAATTTTTCAGTGATCTCCATGAATAGATTTGATGACGTTCGCCCATAGTGAAGAGTTTTGAGAAAGGAAACGCCACACCCATTTAAACATAAGAGCTCTATTCAGAGCGTATAAGCTTGAAATTCCAAGACCGCCTTTTTCTTTAGAAGCTAACACATTTGTGAAAAGATGAATCCCAATAACCACTTTTTCATATTCAATCGTACCCTTATCAATAATTTTTTACATATTCTTTTACATTAATGAACCGTGGAAAAACAAATCAATCTAATCATACTTACGTATCACTATCAATATGCCTAGTGTACTGATGTTAGACAAACATTTCATGGAAATATGAAAATCATGATTACACCAAGTAAAATTTGAGTAAGATTTGCGACACCCGGCACTTAAATGAGTCCGTCTGTAGACATACCTCTAAAGCATTTCTTCATCAAGCAAATTTTGAGTATTTTGGTGAGCATAACGATCCATGAGGGTGTAATTTTAAATATATACAATCATCATGCTCTTATTGAATATTTTAATGTTAAATATATCCACATAGCACCCGCGTCAGACCCGGTCCGACCCGCTCGCCTCACATGTCAACCTGACCTTAACTCGGCTCCAACCCGACTCGCCTCGACCCTGACCCCATCTAACCGGATCCACTTTTTGTGGTGGGTACGTGTCGGTATCCAAAAACACACATGAAACACATAAAGCACATCACTGATTGTCTCTCTCTCTCTAACCGATCATCTCTCTCTTTAACATATCACCGATTGTCTCTCTTTCTAACTGATCATCTTGTGGAAACTAGAAGGGGGGTTGCATAGTTTACAGGTTCGTTTTAATTTTTAAAAGTTTGCTTTCAAAATACTTAGATTCGAGTTGTATGTTCAACCAATCAACAATATGAATCAAAAATGTAAATATCTAAACTGATACTAAATAACAATCACAACAATATATAGAGATGAGAGAAGGAACAATCAAACCAAGTATCCTACTCCACTCCCCAAGTATCCAACTCGAGATTTCACTATGTCAATAAGCTCCCTTCAGGCATAGAAAACCGTTTACACGTCGCTTACATTGTTTTCAGACACTAAGCTAAATGTCGAGTCCTAATCTTAGCTAGAACCAATCTACCACTTCACAAACACTATACACTCATAAGATCTACACTATCGGATTTACACACAATCCGAGTCACACAATTACACAAGATAATTATAATAGAGATTTGATACTTAGAAGAAGAGGAGAGAGATCACTAAATAACAATTCGTTTCTTGACGAATACGAATGTTCTTCTCATGCATTTGATAGAGAGGAGAGATGAGAAGAAGAGATCAGATCACTTGAAACAAGATCAAACAATGTTAGTGATCAAGAGATTTAGTGAGAGAAAGAAGGTTTTTAAAGAGAGAAAGAAGACTGGAAAAATTCATGCAAAGAGGTGTGTTTTTCTTCTAGAAATAGTGCTGTATTTATAGCCAGCGAATCCAACGGTTGTCTGCAGGCGGTCCCAAATATATCTTTAGGGCCGCCTCAGATATGAGGGCCGCCCTTAGTACGAATTTTGGACTTTTAAATTTTTGACACAAATTTACGAGGAAGAGTGACTAGTTAATTTGCATATTGCGAATTAAAAATATTTAACAGGCTTGGATGAAGTTGTTAAATGGACTAGAATTGAGACAGAAGAAAGAGAAGCGAACTAACACGATTTATGGAATGTGTTCCATCATTCCTTAACCAAGACGTAGATAGTTAAACGATTCACGTTTAAGGGGTTTCGTAAGAATGTCGACGATGTTGTCGACGGAAGACACTTTTTTGAGTGAGAAATGTCCTTTTTGGACATTATCACGAAGAAAGTGATGACGAATTTCGATATGTTTGGTTCGAGAGTGTTGCACCGGGTTTTTGCTAAGGTCAATCTCGCCTTTATTTTCGCACATGATCGGGACGTCGTCGAGTCGAACATCGTAGTTGATAAGAGCTTGTTTCATCCATAATGCTTGTTGACATGCCTTTCCGGCGCTTACGTATTCGGCTTCGATAGTGGATATGGCAAGAGCGGTTTGTTTCTTCGAGAACTAAGATGTCAAACAACATCCCACGAATGTACAAATACCGCTAGTGCTCTTTTGGTCCACAATCTCCCGCATGATCAGAGTCGGCATATACTACTGTTTCTATGCCGGTCCCCTTAGGATACCATAATCCTAAGTGCGTAGTGCCTTTAATGTATCGGAAGATATGCTTAACCGCATCAAGGTGAGAGGTTTTAGGAGCCTCTTGGAAGCGGGCACAAAGGCAGACACTAAACATGATATCGGGCCTACTTGTCGTTAGGTATAATAAACTACATATCATGCCTCGATACTTGGTACTATCTACCGACTCACACTCTTCGTCTTTCGTGAGTTTAGTATCGGAGGACATGGGAGTTTTCATTGGTTTAGATTCTTCTAAG
This sequence comes from Tanacetum coccineum, assembly GCA_026074375.1. NCBI lineage: Eukaryota > Viridiplantae > Streptophyta > Magnoliopsida > Asterales > Asteraceae > Tanacetum > Tanacetum coccineum. The sequence goes on along the minus strand of BQNB010018164.1, from coordinate 49,542 downwards.
CCAAATTTCTTAAGCATTTCTGTTAGCCTCAATTTTATTGAGTCAATAAAGGAAGCTCGTTCCCGTGTTCAAGACCTCACTTCGGGGGGGGGGGGATTGTTAGCCTCAATTTATTGAGTCGAACAAGGAAGTTCGGTCACTCTATGATGGAGCTTCGGTCTTTAATTAGTTAA
>BQNB010018164.1:0-48208 GCA_026074375.1 Tanacetum coccineum | reverse complement strand
AAGATGTTTATGTCCCATTCAATTTCAATCGTCCTCGCAGAATTCAAATATGCTCAAAGCCCAAAAGTAAGATTAAGGGGGTGTTTGGATTAGCTTATTTTGTGGGCTTGCGTGCTCATATTAACTTTAAAAAGCTCAGAAGTCCACTTTTTCCAGCTAATGACTTATTTGAGTCCATAAGCCACGATTGACGGGTTTTCTAATGCGAGAAATGTTTATAAAGCTGAGAAAAATTGCTTATGTATCTGCATAATATAATTATTGATGTAAGATTTTGTTAATTACTTTAATATAACTTAAATTGTAGGAATGTGTGAAAGGTATTTAAAATATTGTTTTTTATTATTGCAGGTGCAAAAGAAGGCTTTTTCACTAATAAGATCATTTTCGTTGAAAAACAAAAAATTAGCAGGTAAAATCACTTACTAAGATGTAGCGGTGTTTTTTACGCTTTGAAGTTGTAGGATCCCGATTAACACTTCATATAACAATCACGAATCTAGATCAAGAAAAGAGAGAGAGTTGATTTCTAGAGAGAGAAAGAAGAGAGAGAGTTGAGAGAGAATATAGAAAAGTGAAATATTATAAATGAAATCCACTTTCTTTTCCTAGGTGGAAAAGTTACTTATATACCCCGACACATTAAGTGACGTTCGGGATATTTGACTAGGACCCGGGCTCGGGTTTTGCTTGGGATTAAACCCGAAACATATACAATATTAGATTAACTATCGAGCCCGATTCCCGATACTTTCCTATTACAACGTTAACTAATTGATTGACCGAGACTAACATACATAATGGACGAACTTCATGTTCGACTCAATATTTTGAGGCTAACAATCTCCCCCGAAGTGAGTTCATTGATGACACTCCTTCATGAGATCAATGAGATTGCTTTTGTCGTTAAGCTCATGTGGTCTTGGTCTTTCTCTTTGTTCTTTGTTGTAGGCTTGTTCCTTCATGCTTTATGATCTTGACTTTGAGCCTTTGTCATTGTCTTTATCGTCTATGCCATCTTGCGATCTTGTGTCTTTGACCAACATTCTCATACTATGCCTCATCTTGAAAGCTTCAAATCAGAGTTAGTGGAAGTCTTTGTCTTTAAATCTTGAGCTTTCATGATAGATTGTCTTTGTAGAATGAGCATGAATATGTGGTAATGAATCGACTTTGGTTGATTGGGATATCGTCACCACCGTATTAACCTACAGGTTTACGTTAGTGATAATCGAGAAAATTGATTTGAAAATCAATCGACGTGGTTTTTATCAAAATTCATCAACCGTCAATTCATTTACTGGACCAAATCGATATCCAGTTGTCACAAGTTTGATTCATATAGAATCTCGCAAGTTACCTACCAAGAGCTTGTTTGATGCTGGCTCAAGTAGGATTTCCATCTTCATTGTGAATACTAAAAGTATCACTCTGATGTTCTAGCAAATATCACAAGGATATTGCATAGGACTCTTGTTAACAGCTTGTGAACTTGATGATGTTCAACAAGTGTTTGAAATGGAATGTGTCCTAACGAGATTTAGATTGATCTCTTGGCTCTAGACTCGATTAGTGCATTTTGGTTTTAGTACTCGGAGGCTGGAGCATATTGCCACCTATTCAATATCAACGATCTCGGAATGAGATGTCAATAGATAACGTGTGTATCTCCGTGACAAATGAGACAAGTTTCTGTTAAGAGAAACCCGAATGGCTAGGAAGGGTTGTGCATTGCATCACTGGGTCCATGATGTCGTTTTCAATGTCAGCAATCAACTTGTGATTCTGACAGCATATGTATTGACCCAGTTTCTGCCTTAAGTTGTGTGGAGGGCTTCTTTCTTTAGACCCTTTATCCATACATTTCTTTTTCATTCTTCAACGCCTTCAATGCTTACCAAGACGTCATTACTAACACCTTGTTATGATTGTTCCAGTGTTAGCTCAATCTTAGTCGGCATTATTCCCATATACATTCATCTCCAATCATACCTAAGGACTGCTATTTCTAACTTTGGATTATCCTTGGGTAGATCCTCCAGTTCTGGTTGGATCATAGGATTGATTCCTAACCTAACCACCTTATGACTTCAGAATCGTCGTGAAATTAAGATGTTGTTGGGTATAAGATCAAACCATAAAACCTTTTCTTACTGTTCAGCACATTGAGTCGAATAGATCATATTTTAAATACATTTTCTCCCCTTATTTTAAATAATAAACACTTAGTTTTTGAAATACCTTGTGATTAAAATATGTCTTGAAAAATTCTGTGGGAGAAAATATTATTAGCATGAATGGTTTGGAACATTTTGATAATGTTTTGAATACATAAGAGTTGTCGTTGTTGATGTATCCAAAAACATTAAAACTTTGTTTTTCGAAAAACTCCCCCTCAAAAATAGGACCAATTGAAAAATTGTTGTCTTTTGAAAACATTGTGAGGGTTGGAGTGTTGAACACACAATTTTGAAAGATTATGATTTGTCATCGAGAAATTCTTGAAAAATCATGTTCAACTTTTTGAAAAACCAAATGTTAGAGGACTTCTCTTCTAACGTTAAGGGTAAGCGCACTGAAACGTACACTATCCTTTTTCTTGAGCTAAAAACATTGAATGTCTTGTAAGAACAGCTCAAGACCGAGAAACGTTAATTTTCTCGTTGTGAGGATAAGTTATAAACCTTCCTTTATTTGAAGTCCGGGTTATGTACTGACATTTTAAGTGAGGCTAACTTCCTTGTTCGACTCAAAACGTCTCGAGAGCACTCAAGTCTCCGAACGTGTTTGAAGATCCTAGTATTCATTTTGCAGATGAGAGAAGGCGACATGAACTGGCTGGAATCTCGAAGGTTTTGAAGACAGTTTGTGACATTTTGAGTATACCTCTAGCTCAGTCGTGGGCCCTGTCTGGATACAGTAGTGTTGTGGCCAATTCTGGAAATCTAGAACAGAGCTGTAGTAGCTTTAACAAAAGCTGTATAGGGAAAGTCTGCATGTCAACATCTGGTCTACCATTCTACATTCGAGATTTAAGGATGTGGGAATTTCATAAAGCCTGCAGAGAGAGACACTTGGAAAAATTCTTAAGGCGTTGTTGGAGTATCATTGTCACTCGCTGAGGTACATGGTTTTGTAGAGTTGTTAAGAAACTTGTTGAAGACGAATTACCATGAATGTGGTCCTATTTGCCCGCATGTGTGGGCTAACTAGCTATTTAGCTATATATATATGAAGAGTCTTGAATTAGATGTTGAATATGTTATCGAGTTTTTCTTGCCAACACATGGTTGCTGGGTGAAAGACAGACCTACAAAAAGTTTGAGGGAAACAGTGATTACGATGCAGATTAAAAATCACATCATTTATGAATTAGAATCCCATGTCGGCCCTACCCCTAAGTAATTGGCTGGGGACTCTATTTTAATTGGATACCCTTGAATGTCACCATGCGTATAACTTATTGACTGATTAGAGGTTACACAAGAGTTGGAAAACATTGAGCATGAGCCATTTGTCTCTGTTGCTGTGGAACAAGCCACAATGTTGTTCCTTATTTGGAGAAAGGGATGACACAAAGAAAAAGGAAGAGGTCTGGAGGTTGATGTTGATTTAGTTTCCTAGGAAATCCGATAATTTTACAGGGGAAGCCGATAACGATGAAGGTGTGCGCGCTAAATATTAATGATATCGTAGCTAAGTTGTGGGCATAGGTCCACACCTACAGCAGGAACAACAAATCTGCCATTGTGGACTGTGCACAACCTAAAACAACCATCACAGCCAACATGGTGGAAAATTTGACAGTTAAGGCAACCTACAAAGTTAATACGGTTAAGTTTCCATTCATACTTTCAGATGGAATGGTAAAGTTGGTAGAGTTGATTGCAACAAGGTTTCAGCTCAGTCTTGGAAGCTTTAAACTCAATTAAGAGAAACTCGAATGGCTGGGAAGGGTTGTGCATTGCATCACTAGGTCCATGATGTCGTTTTCAATGTCAGCAATCAACTTGTGATTCTGACAGCATATGTATTGACCCGGTTTCTGCCTTAAGATGTGTGGAGGGCTTCTTTCTTTAGACCCTTTATCCATACATTTCTTTTTAATTCTTCAACGCCTTCAATGCTTACCAGGACGTCATTACTAACACCTTGTTGATTGTTCCAGTGTTAACTCAATCTTAGTCGGCATTATTCCCATATACATTCATCTCCAATCATACCTAAGGACTGCTATTTCTAACTTTGGATTATCCTTGGGTAGATCCTCCGGTTCTGGTTGGATCATAGGATTGATTCCTAACCTAACCACCTTATGACTTCAAAATCGTCGTGAAATTAAGATGTTGTTGGGTATAGGATCGAACCATAAAACATTTTCTTTCTATTCAGCACATTGAGTCGATTAGATCATATTTTAATTACATTTTCTCCCCTTATTTTAAATAATAAACACTTAGTTTTTGAAATACCTTGTGATTAAAATATGTCTTGAAAAATCTGTGGGAGAAAATATTATTAGCATGAATGGTTTGGAACATTTTGATAATGTTTTGAATACATAAGAATGGTCGTTGATGATGTATCCAAGAACATTAAAACTTTGTTTTTCGAAAAACTCCCCCTCAAAAATAGGACCAATTGAAAACACAATTTTGAAAGAAAATCATTTCTAGTTCGATTAGACCTCACGATCCAGTGTTAACTCAATCTTAGTCGGCATTATTCCCATATACATTCATCTCCAATCATACCTCAGGACTGATATTTCTAACTTTGGATTATCCTTGGGTAGATCCTCCGGTTCTGGTTGGATCATAGGATTGATTCCTAACCTAACCACCTTATGACTTCAGAATCGTCGTGAAATTAAGATGTTGTTGGGTATAGGATCGAACCATAAAACATTTTCTTTCTGTTCAGCACATTGAGTCGATTAGATATTCTAAGTGAGGCTAACTTCCTTGTTCGACTCAAAACGTCTCGAGAGCACTCAAGTCTCCGAACGTGTTTGAAGATCCTAGTATTCATTTTGCAGATGAGAGAAGGCGACATGAACTGGCTGGAATCTCGAAGGTTTTGAAGACAGTTTGTGACATTTTGAGTATACCTCTAGCTCAGTCGTGGGCCCTGTCTGGATACAGTAGTGTTGTGGCCAATTCTGGAAATCTAGAACAGAGCTGTAGTAGCTTTAACAAAAGCTGTATAGGGAAAGTCTGCATGTCAACATCTGGTCTACCATTCTACATTCGAGATTTAAGGATGTGGGAATAATTTCTTAAAGCTCCTGCAGTAGAGAGTACACTATGTGGGAAAAAAAAATCACAAGGATGTTGTCTGGGGTGATTATTGTCAACGTTGTTAGGTACATGGTTTTGTAGAGATGTTACAGAACTTGATGATAGACGATAGTACCGCCTTTTGGTCCAATTTTGCCCGACATGTTGTGGGTCTAAACTAGCTCTATTTCAGCTTATATATATGAAGAGTCTTGAATTAGATGTTGAATATGTTATCGAGTTTTTCTTGCCAACACATGGTGCTGGTGAAGCAGACCTACAAAAGTTGAGGGAAACAGTGAACGAGCAGATTAAAAACACTTCTTTTATGCAATTAGATACCATGTCGGCCCCCTAAGTAATTGGAGGGACTCTATTTAATTGGAACCTTGAATCGTCACCCATGCCTATAACCTTATTGACTGTATTAGAGGTTCCACAAGAGTCTGGAAACATTGAGCATGAGCCATTTGTCTCTGTTGCTGTGGGAACAAGCCACAATGTTGTTCCTTATTTGGAGAAAGGGATGACACAAAGAAAAAGGAAGAGGTCTGAGAGAGTGATTAGTTTCAAGGAAATCGATAATTTTACAGGGAAGCCGAACGATGAAGTGGCGGCTATCATTAATGATAACGTATCTAAGTTGGGGCATAGGTCCACACACCAGCAGGAACAAACAAATCTGCCTGTTGGACGTGCACAACCTAAAACAACCATCACAGCCAACATGGTGGAAAATTTGACAGTTAAGGCAACCTACAAAGTTAATACGGTTAAGTTTCCATTCATACTTTCAGATGGAATGGTAAAGTTGGTAGAGTTGATTGCAACAAGGTTTCAGCTCAGTCTTGGAAGCTTTAGACTCAATTATAAAGACGAAGATGGCGATATGATATTGATTACATGTGATTCTGACTTAATGGGATCGGGAGGCTTGCTTTAATCCATACAATAGCTTTTCCTTAGAAGGTAGCTTTTTTGGTATTGTTACTGGTATCAAACGAACCCTTCTGGCTGAGCAACATAAACCTCCTCCTTCAGTGGACCATTTAGAAATGCCGTTTTCACGTCCATCTGATAGATTGGAAAAGACTTGTGTGCTGCGTGGGCAACAAAAATCCGAACTGCTTCCAGGCGAGCAACTGGTGCAAATGATTCTTCAAAATCAACACCTTCTTCCTGAGCATAACCTTTAGCTACAAGTCGTGCTTTGTTGCGAATTACAGTCTGATCTTCATCCTTCTTGTTCTTCCATAACCACTTTAGCTTTATAATCATCTTGCCAAATGGTTTGTCGACTAGTTCCCAGACTTTCAGTCTGTCGAACTGATGAAGTTCTTCCTGCATTGCTTCGATCCATGCAGAATCAGCCATTGCCTCCTTAATGTTCTTCGGTTCAACAATACTCACCGTGAGCGCGAACATACACATTTCAGGATCTGTGGCAAGCTGTCGTCTTGTTTGAACTGGATTGGTTGGATTTCCTTACGACTTGTTCTAATGGATGATCTCTCGGTCCATCATAATCATGACTTTGTGGTCTGAAATCATGAATGCACATCAGGTATTTATCAATGTTGCGTGAGGAAGACTCACCAATTTCTTGTACCCCGTGACTAAAAAGGATTGATAAATTCATCTTCTTGAAATGATGCATTCGGTGCTTGATCATTGTTGTTTTCCTCAGCTAAGACCATGTGTGGATTGTATAATCTTCAAGTAAAGGATGAAGAGAAAATTCTAACCCTTGTTTGTGACGAGTCTGTCTTTTCTGCTGAACGGAACAACATTTTGTCCTTAGGGGCACGGGTCAGAGTTTGTCATAATCTGACGCCTTTTGTCCTATGGAACGAGGCCTCTGAGAGACAATTTCAACAGACATCTCCTTGTCGTTGTGGTTAAGACGATCTGAATGTTGTGATCAGACATCATTTCTTTGATTCATCAAAAACTTTGATTGAATGGATAATATTAAGTGTTGTTCTTTGTATGTAACACGATATCCTTTCGACTGAGTAAAATTATCGCCTCCATGATACAATGGGAGATCCCCTTTTTCTGTCTTCTTATCCTGATTTTCCCACATCTCTAGTTATGTAACATAATGCAACCAATAGATGTGAAGATGTTTTATTGGAAGGTATTCCTGTCATTTATGATGGATATTGCCGTCTTTCCATGAGTGGATATGATGATTGATCTGTTCTGAGTATAGCATGCGGTTGCCAACGTGCTTCAGCCCAAAATGATAATGGAAGCTTAGAAGCTGAAAGCATCGTTCGAGCAGCCTCAACAAGAGTACGGTTCCGTCTTTCGACAAACGCCGTTTTGTTCAGGTGTTCGCGGAGTGGGAAGTTGTTGTTCAATTGCCTTCTTCTTTGAATAAGCATGGAGTGTTTGTTTCAAGAATTCAGTGCTACTGTCAGTACGTACAGTAATAACTTGTGCTTGAAGATTGCGAGAATCATGTGAGGAAAAGAATAGTCTTTGAGAACTTCTTGGTGTTTCTTCCTTGGATCGTTAGAATAAGAAGTCCAAGTGTATATGGAATAGTCATCAAACAATCTCCAGAATATACTTCTTTCCATTTATGCTTGCAACTCGCATCTGGGACCACATTAAGTCCATAATGAAGCAAAATTTAAGCATTCATTTGGAACTAGAATGCTTTTGTCTTGAATGAAATTCTTTTCGCTTGACTCATTTCACAAGATGAACAAAGTTGATCCATTTACATATTTCTACTTAGGTAAGCCACATTCACAACTCTTCTTTGAGAGTAAGTGATGTATCGAAGTTAAGATGAGCAAGGCTTCGATGCATATAAACCATGCTTGAGTTGGTGAAGCTTTAGCCATGAAACAAGATTTGGAGTTGATGATGTTGTTTCTTGAGAGATATTGTGTAGAGATCAGATCCACGAGACCAGTTAGTAAAATCGTTTTCCAGAAGATCTCTCACAAAAAAGTAGATTTCTGAAAGCAACTCTAAATCGCATATCGAATTGACCAACCCGGAAAGATTGTGATTGAGGCCTTCGACGTAATAAAACCATTGATCGGACATTCCTTGAATCTCAGATCTCCTTAACCAGTAATTGGAAGCAACTAATCATTTCCAAAACGAACAGTACCCAGGAAATTTCTCACAAAAATTACACAACAGCTTGAGATTTCACGTATGTGCTTTGTGCATCAAGAGTCAACAATGGAATAGGATGAGTTATGTACAATCTGCAAGAGACATTTGTGGACGATGGAAATTGGACAAATTGGATCCTAGGAATTTTATATCTTCATATAATTAGTTTATCTAGAGACATGTCTATAGTAGGACTAATACTTGTTGATTCTATTAGCTTTCTGAATCTTTAGGCATCTAAATCTGTCTTGGTCATAAAGTGAGCTTTTGTGTCCATGTATAAATGTTGGACATCTCTTAGGATCTCCACACATTTCTATTCCGGATTTGTATTCTATACAACTCCTAATAATAACTCTTGGATGTTTGAATTGTTGGGGTTTATAAAAAAAAAATCTGGGGGTGCAACTGTTTTCTTATCGGGGTGTTGCACTACAGAATTTGTTCGCTTTTCTCTTGGCGTTTTTTACTAGCACAATAGGCATACATTAGGTCTTAGTTCTTGCATTCACGTCTTGTCAAGTATATAGATACACAAGATTCTATGATTGATTCAAACACACATTTCCACCAATCAGCACAAAACAGCATTTGCAATTCGAAGTTCTGAGTTTGATCTCGTCATTACACGCGTTACAGACTGTTTTCTTAGAGATAATAGGAAATACCTATGTGGTCTTTACTTCCTCTTTTGAAACTTACTTTGACTATTGTTTGGTCATGACCTTATCTCTTTAATAGTGTTAAGCACTTAAGCTGTGGTCTGCTAACACTAGTAGTGTGAATTACTCCTGAAGATTTAGACATGTGAGGATTAGTATTCCTAGAAGCATGAGGCAACTGTGGTGTTCTGGATTTTCTGTGTGTTGTGGTGGAGCATTTATTCATTCCCTGGTTTAAGCACATTTGTGTTTCGAACCGCTTGGTTTCTTTTCTGAGGCAAATTCTGTTGATGTGACTGGTTTAAATAAACCACTCCGACACATTAGTTTTATTAACCGACTGTTTCGTTTGAAAACTTCTCATTTCAGGAGAATTTGAAAAAGGAGTCGGTTTTCCTAAAACTGATGGTTTTGGAATCTGTTGAGCATTTGGTTGTTATAACAACAGCATGGTTTATCAAACTGAGTTTCCACAGACTTTCCTTTTGTTACCAGAATGAGTTTCTTTTAAACTCATTTATCACAATGTTCTGTGTCTTGCATTTGAGCTTTCAAAATCTTGTATTTTCATGATCATTGTTCACGTTTCTTTTCCGAAATACATTTGAAGCATTTTTTTACAAAACTGGTGTTGTTTTTCATCTGTTCTTTACAATGTTGTAAGAAAGTTCAGAGAAATTGAGTGTTTTCAAGTTTAGCAAAACTTTAAAAGCTTATTATGAACTTCTTTGTTATGTTAACAGATTCAGTTTGTTTCGAAAAGCTTTTGTGCAAGACATTCAATTCATTTGGACTTTATGAAGATTTAAAGCATTGTCATTCAGTAGTAGCATTTAAATGGACATAGAATGCAAATATGACATGTAACATCTTTAGACACACCACTCTTCGAGAAGTAGATAATTATGTTGGAAAAATTAGCCTTTCTGATTCACGTTCAGTCAAGCTCCTTTTAAAGGGATTAAACGTACTCCAAATGTCATTCATTTCTTTTTTTAGTTCATGAACAAAACAATGACTGTTAGTTATAGTTCTGTCTGAAAGAGCATTAATAAGATTTTGCGATTCAAAACTTCCATACTTCTTAGCAGTGGGTTAGGAAATGCAATACTTGTATTGATTAGACCAGTTTGTTTACAATGTTTCTAAAATGATTGAAGTTGTTTGTCATTTCATTATAAAGTAGTCTACTTTTACTAATGGATTTAGACATGGGTAGAAAGCCAACGTTTTTAGCAATGTTTGGTTTTGTCCTAACAAACGTTTTTCTCCACTATTTGTCTTCCTAATTTTCTGTAGCGCCGTTCCAACTGATCAAGATATAGCTTTTGGATGGTGGTTTGGTTTTGAAAGTTTCATAAGATGGTATTGTTATGTGTATTATATGGTTTCACTTTGTCTTTATCCAATTTTTGATCTATCTACTTTCAAGAGTCACTGTGTCTTCCAATCGGGCAAAACTGTTTGCAGGTAGAAGTAATCATTATGGGATCTCAATACAAACGAGGCTTATCAGATTTTGAGCTCTCTTGAGGTACTTTGGATTAGCAAAGTTGATCTACTTTTTACGCTCGGCGCATTTGGGTGCTAAATGTGAATGGTCTGAATTGACTGATTGCGTTTTTATAAGAATTTCATTAAAATTTTATTTGTTTGTCCATTTCAATCATCGTGTTCATTGTTCTTTTCCTTCCTTAAACTTTAAATCCGACCCAAAATAACTTACTTTATCGCTTTGAGTTGACCTTCAAATGTGAATAGTTACAGACTCTTTTTTGACTAGCTCATCGTGTTTCATGATTGACAACTGAAATTTCATTGGTTTAGGTTTTTAAACCCTCTTTTATGGTCAATGTTTTAATAGCTAACAGTCTAGAGTGTCATTTAACTTTGTTGGAAGTATTTTATATCACGCGTTAGGTCATTAAGGGCTTGTTACTTCTCAAGCTCTGGTTGTTTGGTCTGAAGTGCAATCAGAGTCACTATTCCCGACTGCTAGTAGCCTACCCCCAGAGCACTACTAGACTCATCCAAGTTAGTTTTGCCCACTCCTTTAGTTCTTGAGTTAATGATGGCGTTTGCTTATCTTTAATTGCTTTAATGCGTTTTATTTTTCCTCCATGTCTAGAGTAATAAAATTAGCAATTAAATTAGGACAAGCGCAGCACGCTCATCAACACATTCAGCCGCATTTTGATCACCTGATTAATCATTTTTCATATTTGATTGAATCAGGAATGACTTTGCTATCATCCTTCTCCTCAAAACATATTTGTCGTTAATGGATTAAGGTTTGCTTTCAGAATGTCGTCTCCAATTGGCTATACACATCATTTTCATCATGGTTTATTGTACCTGTTCTAATGGTTGACCAGTAGAACTGGATTCTTCAGGGAGACCTCTGAATCTTTGCCAATTGGTAGCTGTAATGTGCTTCCTATTCCTGTTGTCATTCTCTTCATCCGTGTCCTCTTGCCCTATCAGCTTGCTCAGCTTGAAGTGGAACACCTTGTTCAGGCTTGTTTGACATCTCATCTTCTCTTTGTGATTACGCGTAGTCTTTAACCCGATTTCGGCTTCCTGCATTCCTGGCATAGTGTCAAATCCCTTGAAGTTAAAGCATGTGTCCCATTTTGTTGCACTACCGGACGGCCTACTGTTTCCTAGCCTCTGCACTGTATCCTCTCTTTGATTCCCAATCTGCCCTGACTGATTGTCGTTGTTAAACCTTGCGTGTGGTATCTTCGGTCTTGTTCTGGAAGGTTTTAGGAAGTTCGAATGTTGTTTTTGGTAGGTTCGTACAGATTCTTTGAAGTACTTAGCAAGGAGTGCAAATTCTTTTTACTTATCCTTATAGCCTCCGAGTTGTTCTGGATCACTGTACTTCATCAAAAACAGACTCAGATTGAGGAGTATGGTTGGCGATCTCTTTGCCTTTGTGTATGGTGACGCACTGGGTAGTGTGGAAGATTTTTGCATGTATGATGGTGCATCCGATCTTTGAGGTTTTGGGTGCCTGATTGTAGTTATCTGATTATGGTTGTGCTAGCGTAAGAAGTGCTACGGATTTGCATCTTGGCTAAACTCTCAGATCGGATATCGATTAACTTCGTTTGAAACTGCTTCGGAAGTCAATCAACTTGTGATTTGAGATGTGTCTATTTCCTGTCTCTGCTTGACAATCCGTCATAATATCTTGACCATTCTGGCTTGAGTGGTTGAAGGAAATTGGACATTCACTTGCATTGGTGAAACTTGCCAAGTTGTTTCCTTGGAAACTCATTCATCTAGTGTTTATAAAACGGCGAGTAATAAGACTCCATGGATTCTTCCATTTCGAGAGTAAATTGCCCAAATTCCCAAAATAGATTGGTCTTTACATCTTGTTCGTTCAACGATTCACTTTTTGTAGCTTTAATGGCGGTTCCACATCTCTTAGAGTGTTGCATGCATTCAACAGTTAAGGAAATTTCATCACCAAAGTCAGTCAAATATCAAGAAAATAGCTTCCTTTTAGCTTGAGTAAGTCTGTTCTCTGGTTTGTATGTTGGTGTATTTGTTCTGCTTCTTCATGTGCCAAGCTATGGTAGATTTTGTTCTCTGATGCTTCAATACTGCAATGGTTTCGTTTGTAGGGCAAATATGGAACCTTCAAGATGCACTTCCTCAGATATCACCATTCGAATTTAGTGTCAAGGTATGTAGCGTTAGAAACGCGAACGCCACTGAGATTTATCTTCTGGTCCAAGATAGGTGGACGATCTTTTGAACCAGCTGCCATGATATTGTTGTGCATTTGGCTATCTGTTGAGGATGTGTTAACTGGAGTAGACATGATGAATGAATAGGTATGAAATATGAAGTGTGAAAGATTTTGTTGGATCTTAAGTGGATATGATGTGATTGAGGTTGTGGTTATGTAAGCAATTCACGTTCACGGGATTTTTACAGTCAATGATTAAATCGATATAAATCGAATTAACGGGATTTTACAAAATCAATAGAAAACCGTGAATGAATAGATTCGGACTCAGCGGCCAATGGTTTAATTGTCTAAAAACAGATAATTTTCTGGCTAGGGTTACAGCAGATTGTTTAACTAGGCTCACCAAACTGAAACGGGCCTTAAAATGCTGATGGGCCGTGAGCTAGAACAAAACAAGTTCTAACACAATTCCAAAACTCTGAAAAATGTCATTTAATCATAGTAAACGAGCTTTTTGGGCTTAAGAAATCCTTATCCGCCCTAAAGGGTGGTTACAGCGTGATCGTCTCGTATTTCTCTTCGATTTGAGAGCCGTCACGGGCTAAATCGGGATTTACGGATCAAAAGTAATGGTGTTTTTCTGAAAACCTTTTCTTCACACAATGATTTCTAGACAAAACGCATGCTTTTTGAATCAAACGCATTGAACTTTATCAGAAGCAGTGGTTGAGATTTGTAAAACGCAGTGGTTGAGAATTTGGTTCAAAACGCATCTAGTCCAAAACGCAATGGTCAAAACGCAATGGTCAAAACGCAATGCTCAAAACGCAATGGTCAAAACGCAATGAACTTTATCAAAACGCAGTGGTTGAGATTTGGTCAAAACGCAATGCTCAAAACGCAATGGTCAAAACGCAATGAACTTTTGTCAAAACGCAATGAAATAAAAAATTGGTCAAAGTATTCCTTAGTCAAAACGCAATATATGTCTTCAAAACGCAACCTGCAATCAAAACGCAATGAACCAAAACGCAACCAATGTCAAAACGCAACCAAGAAAAAAGTCAAAACGCAACAAGAAGAGAGTCAAAACGCAACATGAACTTTGCCAGAAAGTCAAAACGCAACGACGAAATATACGAGTTTTTCCACCTAAAATCGCCTAAAAATCGCCCTTTTTGACCTTTTAACTTGATTTCTCTTGCACAATTAGCTACCTTATGCCTAGATCTTGCTTAATAACTAAAACATTCACACATCTAAGCACAATAATTCGGGTTTGATTTTTTTTTCAATATTACACACGAATTTAATCTTGTTTAACCACAAGAATCAACCACGAATCCACACGTAGCTCTGATGCCAATTGTAGGATCCCGATAACACTTCACTTCATACAATCGATCACGAAACTGGTGATTGAAAGGAGAAATGAGAGAGAGTGTTATAGAGAGAGAAATAGTGAGGAGAAATGAGAGAGAGAGAGAAAAGAATAGTTATATTCTTGTTATTTTGATCAAATAACTTTTAAAAGTAGAGAGAGAGAGTTGAGAGAGAAATTAGAAAGTGAAATATTATAAAATGAAAATCAACCTGTACCTTTTCCAAAGTGGAAAAGGTATATATATACCCCGACACTTAAAGTGACGTGCGGGATATTTAACTAGGATCCGGGCTCGGGTCTTGCTTGGGATTAAACCCGAAACATATACAATATTAGTTTAATTATCGAGCCAGATTCCCGATACTTTCCTATTACAACGTTAACTAATTGATTGACCGAGACTAACATACATAATGGACGAACTTCATGTTCGACTCAATATTTTGAGGCTAACAATCTCCCCCGAAGTGAGTTCATTGATGACACTCCTTCATGAGATCAATGAGATTGCTTTTGTCGTTAAGCTCATGTGGTATTGGTCTTTCTCTTTGTTCTTATTTGTAGGTTTGCTCCTTCATGCTTTGTGATCTTGACTTTGAGCCTTTGTCATTGTCTTCATCGTCTTTGTCATCTTGAGATCTTGTATCTTTGGCCAACATTCTCATACTATGCCTCATCTTGAAAGCTTCAAATCAGAGTTAGCGGAAGTCTTTTTTCTTTAAATCTTGAGCTTTCATGATAGATTGTCTTTGTAGAATGAGCATGAACATGTGGTAATGAATCGACTTTGGTTGATTGGGATACTGTCACCACCGTTTTAACCTGCAGGTTTACGTTAGTGATAATCCAGAAAATTGATTTGAAAATCAATCGACATATTACTTGTAAAAGCGTTTTTGTAACACATCGGGAGTTTTAAGCTTTTATCAAAATTCATCAACCGTCAATTCATTTACTGGACCAA
Source organism: Tanacetum coccineum (assembly GCA_026074375.1). Lineage (NCBI taxonomy): Eukaryota > Viridiplantae > Streptophyta > Magnoliopsida > Asterales > Asteraceae > Tanacetum > Tanacetum coccineum. The sequence continues at coordinate 33,072 of BQNB010018164.1, read as the reverse complement.
ATCGATATCCAGTTGTCACAAGTTTGATTCATATAGAATCTCGCAAGTCACCTACCAAGAGCTTGTTTGATGCTGGCTCAAGCAGGATTTCCATCTTCATTGTGAATACATTAGTATCACTCGGATGTTCTGGCAAATATCACAATGATATTGCGTAGGACTCTTGATAACAGCTTGTGAACCTGATGATGTTCAACAAGTGTTTGAAATGGAATGTGTCCTAACGAGATTTTGATTGATCTCTTGGCTCTAGACTCGATTAGTGCATTTTGGTTTTAGTACTCGGAGGCTGGAGCAGTTTGCCACCTATTCAATATCAACGATCTCGGAATGAGATGTCAATAGATAACGTGTGTATCTCCGTGACAAATGAGACAAGTTTCTGTTGAGAGAAACCCGAATGGCTGGGAAGGGTTGTGCATTGCATCACTGGGTCCATGATGTCGTTTTCAATGTCAGCAATCAACTTGTGATTCTGACAGCATATGTATTGACCCGGTTTCTGCCTTAAGTTGTGTGGAGGGCTTCTTTCTTTAGACCCTTTATCCATACATTTCTTTTTAATTCTTCAACGCCTTCAATGCTTACCAAGACGTCATTACTAACACCTTGTTGTGATTGTTCCAGTGTTAACTCAATCTTAGTCGGCATTATTCCCATATACATTCATCTCCAATCATACCTAAGGACTGCTATTTCTAACTTTGGATTATCCTTGGGTAGATCCTCCGGTTCTGGTTGGATCATAGGATTGATTCCTAACCTAACCACCTTATGACTTCAGAATCGTCGTGAAATTAAGATGTTGTTGGGTATAAGATCGAACCATAAAACCTTTTCTTCAGCACATTGAGTCGAATAGATCATATTTTAATTACATTTTCTCCCCTTATTTTAAATAATAAACACTTAGTTTTTGAAATACCTTGTGATTAAAATATGTCTTGAAAAAGCTGTGGGAGAAAATATAATCAGCATGAATGGTTTAGAACATTTTGATAATCTTTTGAATACATAAGAATGGTCGTTGATGATGTATCCAAGAAATTAAAACTTTGTTTTTCGAAAAACTCCCCCTCAAAAATAGAACCAATTGAAAAATTGTTGTCTTTTGAAAACATTGTTAGGGTTGGAGTGTTGAACACACAATTTTGAAAGATTATGATTTGTCATCGAGAAATTCTTGAAAAATCATGTTCAACTTTTTGAAATGTTAGAGGACTTCTCTTCTAACGTTAAGGGTAAGCGCACTGAAACGTACACTGTCCTTTTTCTTGAGCTAAAAACATTGAATGTCTTGTAAGAACAGCTCAAGACCGAGAAACGTTAATTTTCTCGTTGTGAGGATGAGTTATAAACCTTTCTTTATTTGAAGTTCGGGTTATGTACTGATATTTGCACATAAGCCATCTTGAAAATTAGAAATGACATGTTTTGAAACTATTTGCAACTCTCGCTCGAACTTCATTTACACACCCGTGTTAATGTTAATCGACATTTCTAAGCACGTAAATGTTATCGATTCCAAGAGACATGTCGAGAAGAATCTTTTTGGAAATTTTCTATTTTATGATTTCTGTATTTTTTTTAACTGTTGTCCTCAGCCCTCTGCTATATGATGGTGGAATAGTAATTCCAACTATTGTCATGATTAGTGTTGTGTTTGCTTAAGGAACAACTTTGAAACCAGACTTTGCTTGACGGTTCATTGTTGTGGTCGTGAATTCTGAGTTCTGAACGGTTATGATCAGAAGTCATTTGATGAAGGACGAGGCCTGAACTGATGTGAACAGACGTCATTTTCATGAAGACCGAGGCTTGATCTGCTGCGATCAAACGCCTTTTGAACATTGAGGAACGGGGCCTGAAGTGTTATTTTCAGATGTTGTACGTGGTTTGCATGTGAGATGCTATGGCTGACTGAGAGTCGCAATACAACGGTATTTTGTTGTAGTTGAAGCCATAATCTTGAAGTTGTGTCCTCATCCACATTACTTGAGCACAACTTGCAGATAACGCCACATACTCTGCCTCTGCTGAAGACATTGCAGTGCAGTTTTGTTTCTTTGACATCCAACTTACAAGTTTATCACCAAGGAACTGTATCCCTCCAGAAGTGCTTTTCTGAGTATCAATGCATCCGGCATGATCAGCGTCTGAAAATGCTGTTAGTTTAAAGCCAGAATCCTTTGGATACCAGAGTCCCATGTTAATGGTACCCTTTAGGTATTTAAAGATTCTTTTAACCTCCTTGAGGTGCTTTTGTGTTGGTCGTGCTTTAATAACGGTGCACAATACAACTGCTTGCACAAAGCCATTCTGGTCTACATTACTCGATTGTCAGTACATGAGTGGCCCGATTTTTTACTATGATAATAGATTGAGTCTAAGGGTTTCCCACTCAAATCCACATCTATTTTGGGTTTTGTAGCCAATGGTGTACCAATGGAGTGACAATTGTCCATATTATGCTTTTTCAGAATTTCTAAAGCGTACTTGGCCTGATTGATAAAAATACCCTTTGGGGACTGGTGGATCTGAAGTCCTAAAAAGAATTTCATCTCCCCCATTAAAGACATTTCAAATCTACTGTGCATTAACTTTTCAAATCTTTTTGAATATTTAGGGTTTGTAGACCCAAAAATAAAGTCATCAAACGAGTAAATCTGCACAATAGAATATCCTTCTTGTTATTTTATCTTGAATAAAAGTGGGTCAATTGTACCGTTAGTAAAGCTTTGGACATTAGGAATGTTGAATTCATCGTAACCAGGCTCCTTGATCTTGCTTAATCCGCTACAAAGCTTTCCTGAGAAGGTAGACTTTTTCTGGATGATCTGGATCAACAAACCCTTCTGGCTGAGCAACATAAACCTCCTCCTTCAGTGGACCATTGAGAAATGCCGTTTTTACGTCCATCTGATAGTTGGAAAGGACTTGTGTGCTGCGTGGGCAACGAAAATCCGAACCAGCTTCCAAGCAGCAACTGGTGCAAGCAAGATGAACATCAAAATCAATACCCTCTCCTGAGCATAACCCTTTAGCTACAAGTCGCTCTTTGTTGCGAATTCCCGTCTGATCTTCATCCTTCTTTTCTACCGATAACCAATTTAGCTTTATAATCAACTTGCAAATAGTATGTCTACTAGTTCCCAGACTTTCAGTCTGGCGAACTGATGAAGTTCGTCTGCATGCTTCGATCCATGCTGAATCAGCATTGCCTCCTTAATGTTTCTTCGGATTCAAACAATACTCACCGTGAGCAGCGAACAAACACATTTTCAGGATCTGTGGCAAGACCCTAGAGTCTTCCTTGTTTTGAACTGGCATGGTTGGATTTCCACGAACTTGTTTCTAATGGATGATCTCTGTCCATCGTAATCATGACTTTGTGGTGAAAATGAAAGCACATCGTATTATCAATGTTGCGTGAGAAGACTCACCAATTTTCTTGTACCCAATGTACAAAAAGGATTTGATAAATCAGCTTCTTGAAATGATACATTTGGTGCTTGATCATTGTTGTATTTTCCTCAGTCGAGACAGATGTTGGGATGTAATATTCTTCAAGTAAAGGACTGAAGAGAAATTCTAACCCTTGTTGTGACAAATCTGTCTTTTCTGCTGAAGGAACAACATTTTGTCTTGGGGGCACGGGGTCAGAGTTATCATAGTCTGACGCCTTTTGTCCTTGAGGAACGAGGCCTGAAGAGACATTTTCAACAGACATCTCTTGTCGTTGTGGTGCGAGGTCTGAACTGTTTTGATCAGACATCATTTCTTTGATTTCATCAAACTTGATATGAATGGACTCAACTATTAAGCGTGTTCTCTTGTGTTTGTAAACACATACCCTTCGACTGGAGTAAATTCATCCTACCATGACACCATGGATTCCCCTTTTCTTTCATCTTATCCAGATTTTCCCCATCTCTAGTTATGTAACAAATGCAACCAAAGATGTGAAGATGTTTTATTGAAGGTTTCCTGTCATTAATGATGTGATACGCCGTCTTTCCATGAGTCGATATGATGATTGATCTGTTCTGAGTATAGCATGCGGTTGCAACTGCTTCAGCCCAAAATGATAATGGAAGCTTAGAAGCTGAGAGCATTGTTCGAGCAGCCTCAACAAGAGTGCGGTTCCGTCTTTCGACAACGCCGTTCTGTTCAGGTGTTCGAGGAGTGGAAGTCTGATGTTCAATGCCTTCTTCTTAAATAAGAATGGAGTGTCTTGTTTAAGAACTCTGTGCCTCCAGTCCAGTACGGACCAGTAATAACTTGAGGCTTGAAGATGCGTGAATTCATCGTGAAGAAAGTCTTTGAGAACTTTTGTGTTTCATCCCTTGAATCGTAGAAAAGAGTCCAAGGTAATCTTGAATAGTCATCAACAATCACCAAATATATTTTCTGTCCCATTTATGCTTGCAACCCGCATGAACCACACAAAGTCCGTGAAAGCAAATTCAGCCTTTCCTTGGAACTTGGAAAACAACTTTTGACTTAAATGAGCTCTTTTGCTTTACTCATTTCACAAGACGAACAAAGTTGATCCTTGACATATGTCAACTTAGGTAAGCCTGTCACAATATCTTTCTTTGAGAGTAAGGTGATGTAATCGAAGTTAAGATGAGAAAGTCTTCGATGCCATAACCATGCTTGAGTTGGTGAAGCTTTAGCCATGAAACAGATTTGGAGTTGCTGAAGTTATTTCAGAGAGATATTGTGTAGAGATCGGATCCACGATTACCAGTTAGTAAATCGTTTCCCTGAAGATCTCTCACAAAACAAGTAGATTTCCTGAAAGCAACCTCCAAATTCGCATCACAGAATTGACCAACAGAGAAAAGATTATGATTGAGGCCTTCGACGTAATAAACCCGTTTGATCGTGACATTTCCTTGAATCAGATCTCCATAACCAAGAATTGGAGCAAATTGATCAGGTTCCAAACGACCAGTACCCAGACAATTTCTGCCACAAAATTGCACAACAAGCTGAGATTGCCCGCATGTGCTTTGTGCATCCAGATCAACAATGATAAGATGATGATTGTACAATCTGCAGAGAATTAGAGGACGAGGGAACATAGGAAAAATTGGATCCTAAGGAATTTGATATCTTTTAAGGACATAGTAAATCCAAGAACAATTGTCTAAGTGGGGACAAATGCTTGTAGATACACCACTTCCCTTATTTTAGGCATCCATATCTTTTTGGTCCTAAGAGGCTTTTGTGTCCATTTATATCCTGATGGACATCCTCTTAGCTATCCACCATTTTCATTCCTGACGTTGTATACCATACAAACTCCTTATTGGTAACTCTTTTGGATTTCTAAATAGTTGTGTATCTGATGCAACTGTTTTCTATGATGGTGGTGTTACAACAAATTTGTTCGCTTTCTCTTGGTTTACTACACTAATAGGCACTACCTTAGGATTCTAATTCTAGCGTTCACAGTCTTTCAATATCTTAGAAACACAGAACAAGCATCATGATTAGAATTAAACACACATTTTCCACATTCAGCACAAACAACATTTATATTCGATGTTCTGGAATTTGAACTGTCATTACACGCAGTTACAGACTTTGTTTTCTTAGAAATATTAGAAATCCTATGATGGTCTTCTACTTCCTTCTTTTTAAACTTCACTTGACTATTGTTATTGGAACGACCTTAATCTTTATCTTGATAGCCACTTAAGAGCTTTGGTTTGCTAACACTAGTAGTGTGATTTACTCCTGAAGATTTAGACACGTGAGGATTAGTATTCCTAGAGGCATGAGGCAACTGCGGTTCTCTGTTTTGTGTTGTGGTAGTGGCAATTCTATACATTCCTGGTTTAAGCACATTCGAGTGTATTTCTGCTTGTTTTCTATTCTGAGGCGAATTCTGTTGAGTGACTTGTTTAAACAAACCATCCGACACATTAGTTTAATTAGTTAATGTTGTAATAGGAAAGTATCGGGAATCGGGCTCGATAGTTAATCTAATATTGTATATGTTTTGGGTTTAATCCCAAGCAAAACCCGAGCCCGGGTCCTAGTAAAATATCCCGCGCGTCACTTTTAAGTGACGAGGTATATAAGGAACTTTTCCACTTGAAAAAGTTAGTTGTTCAAAATATCTAAAATATCTTTTCTCTTTTCTCTCTCATTTCAGGAGAATTTGAAAAAGGAGTCGGTTTTCCTAAAACTGATGGTTTTGGAATCCGTTGAGCATTTGGTTGTCGAACAACAGATGGTTTATCAAACTGAGTTTCCACAGACTTTCCTTTTGTTACCAGAATGAGTTTCTTTAACTCATTTATCACCATGTTCTTGTCTTGCATTTGAGCTTTCAAATCTTGTATTTCATGATATTGTTCACGTTCTTTTCGAAATACATTTGAAGCATTTTCTTTGCAAACTGGGTTGTTTTTCATCTGTTCTTTACAATGTTGTAAAGAAAGTTCAAGAGAAATTGAGTGTTTTTCAAGTTTAGCAAAACTCTTTAAAAGCTTATTATGAACTTCGTTATTGACAGATTCAGTTTGTTTCGACAGCTTTTGTGCAAGACATTCACATTCTTTGACTTTATGAAGATACATGCATTGCAATTCAGTATGAGCATTTAATTCAGACAAAGAATGCAAATATGAACATATAATATCTTTAGACACACACTCTTCAAGAAGTAGATCATACATATTTGAAAAATCAGCCTTCTCAGATTCAAGTTCGTCAATCTCTTTTTCAAGGGATTTAACGTACTCAAAATCTTCATGCATTTCCGTTTTAAGTTCATGTTCAAAACGAAAGCTATCATTTTGTGATTTTATGGAAAGAGGCATTAGAAAGGTTTTTATCAAAAGTTCCATATCATGAGCAGTTGGCACGCGGAAACAATCACTAGTATGTTTAAACCAAGTTTGATCAACAATTTCCCTAAATTGATTGATGTTGAATGTCATTTCGTTAAAAACTTGTCTACTTTTACTAATGGATTTTGAAACGGGTAGAAAGGCCACGTTTTTAGCAATGTTTGGTTTTGTTCTAACAAACGGTTTTCTCCACATTGTATTCCTTACTTCCTTTCCGCGTTCCAACTGATAAAGATACTCCAGTGAGGGTGCTTTGAAAATTTCATAAAGACTATTTTGTTTTGTGTAATCATATGGTTTAACATAATCTTTATTCAATTTTGATCTACTCTCGTTATCAAGAGTCATGGTCTCTTCCCTATCAGGGGCAAATCTGTTTGCAGGATCAGAAGTATCAAATGGGATCTCATACAAACAGGGCTTCTCAGATTGAGCTTTCTTGAGGTACCTTGGATTAGCAAAGGTTGGTCTACCATTATATGTCGAGCATTTGGGTGCTAACATATGAATGGTCTGAATTGACTGATTACGAGTATAAACAATTTCATTCAAAAACTTTAATTGTTTGTCCATTTCAATCATCTTGTCAATATCTTTATCTTCCTTAACCTTTAAATCCGAAATGACCTTTGTGTTCTCTTTGAGATAACCTTCCGATATACGACTTGTTTAAAATACTCTTTTTGACAACACATCGTGTTTTTTGATTGACAAAAAAACTAAAAATTTCATAGGCTTTAGTTTTAAAACCTTCTTTAATTTCAATGTCTTTTAGAGCTAATAGTCCTAGAGTTTCATTTAACGTTGTTGAATTAGAATTTCAAATCAAAACTCGTCGGTCATTAAGGCTTTGTACATCTCAAACTCATTCTGTTTGTTCTGAAGTGCAATGAGACAACTATCCCGACAACTAATAGCCTCCCCCAAAGCACTATTAGTTTTCATTCCAAGGTTAGTTTTTATTGTGCACTTTATTTTGAGACAATATTTTTTATTGTGTTTGGAATTTGGGTGGATGGGGGGATGGTTTGTGTGGCTATTTCTTGAGTCAATGATGCAATTTCTTTTACTTAATTGCTTTAAAATCGTTTTGTTTTTCCTCAGTATCCAAGAGTAAAATAATTATCATTAAATTAGCAAGCGCGCATCGCTCATATACCAACACATTCTGCATCATTTTGATGCAACCTATTATCATTAGTACATATATTTGATTGAATCAGGAGTGACATGCATCATCCTTTCTCCCAAAACATATGGTGACGTTAATGGATTCCAGGTTGCTCCAAATGTCGTCTACATTGATCCATACACATTACTTTCATCATGATTTTGTACCTGTTCCAATGGCTGACCAGTAGAACTGGATTCTTCAGGTGAGACCTCCTGAATCTTTGCCATGTAGCTATAATGTGCTTCTAATTCCTGTTCATCAATCTCTTCATCCGTGTCCTCTAGCCAATCAGCTTGCTCAGCTTGTAGGAACACCTTGTTCAGCTTGTTTGCACATCATCATCTTTTCCTTGTGATACGCGTAGTCTTTAACCCGCTTTGGCTTCCTGCATTCCTTTGCATAGTGCCCATAACCTATCCCTTGCAGTTAAAGCACTGATCCCAGTCCTTGCAACTACCTGATTGCCCTACTGTTTCCCAACCCCAGCAACTGTCCATTGTTCTTTGATTCCCAAACTGCCTTGCTGTGGTATCTTCAGTCTTGTCTTGGAGTTTGAAGAATTCGAAGGTTGTTGATTGGTAGGTTTGTAAGTCTGTCTTGAAATACTTTGCAAGAGTGCCAAATTCTTTGCTTTTCCTGTCCCTCTGACTTGTTCAGGATCACTGTCCTTCTTCAGAGACAGACTTCATATTGAGGTGTAATTGGTTGGGCGACCTCTTTGCCTTTGTGGTCTGGTAGAATCACTTTGTCTTATGGAAGATGAGTTGCATTTGATCTTGGGAGGTTTTGGTGCTTAATAGTAAGTAACTGAATATGGAATGAGCAGATCCGCAAGAGTGCTAATGGATTGCACTTTTGGCTATTCTCTCAGCACGAATATCATTAACCTCCTTCTGAAACTGCTTGAGAATGTCAAATAGTCTGTGATATGAGATGATGTCTATTTTTTCTGATTGATTGACAAGCGTCACAAACCTTGACCATTCTGGTTGAAGCTGTTGAAGAAATTGAACATTCACTTGCATTGTTGTAACTTGCAAGTTGTTCCTTGTCAACAATCAGTCATCAATATGATAAACCGTGAGTAATACGACTCCATGGATTCTCATATCTCAGGAGAAGTAAACTTCCTAAAATCCCAAACATATTGGTCCTTTACGTCGTTGTACATTCAACGATTCACCCAAATAGTAGCCTTTCAAATGGCTATCCACATTTCATTTGCTGTGGTTAGCATGATCAACAGTTGAATAGATTTCATCTCCAATACCAGTTAAAAGCAAGAAAATTGCTTCCTTTTCAGACTGAAAGTGTTCTTTGTTCTCCTGAGTCCTGTTTCAATAAAGTTTTCAATTACTGTCATTTTGTTGAACTGCAAGGACACCTTCAGCTTCTGGACAGCTTGAATAAGTACACTTGTTGGCACGTAGGGACCATTCAATATGCATTTTTTCAGTCCCTCACCATTATTTTTTTGGTGTCAATGAGATGTCAATAGATAACTTGTATATCTCCGTGACAAATGAGACAAGTTTCTGTTGAGAGAAACCCGAATGGCTGGGAAGGGTTGTTCATTGCATCACTGGGTCCATGATGTCGTTTTCAATGTCAGCAATCAACTTGTGATTCTGACAGCATATGTATTGACCCGGTTTCTGCCTTAAGATGTGTGGAGGGCTTCTTTCTTTAGACCCTTTATTCATACATTTCTTTTTCATTCTTCAACGCCTTCAATGCTTACCAGGACGTCATTACTAACACCTTGTTGTGATTATTCCAGTGTTAGCTCAATCTTAGTCAGCATTATTCCCATATACATTCATCTCCAATCATACCTAAGGACTGCTATTTCTAACTTTGGATTATCCTTGGGTAGATCCTCCGGTTCTGGTTGGATCATAGGATTGATTCCTAACCTAACCACCTTATGACTTCAGAATCGTCGTGAAATTAAGATGTTGTTGGGTATAAGATCAAACCATAAAACCTTTTCTTTATGTTCAGCACATTGAGTCGAATAGATCATATTTTAAGAGGTCACGGGCCTGAAACGGAGTTACGGATCAAAAGTTATGGCTGTTTTACTGAAACCCTTTTCTTCACGCAAGATTTCTAGACAAAACGCAGTGCTTTTGAATCAAAACGCAATGAACTTTATCAAAACGCAGTGGTTGAGATTTGGTCAAAACGCAATGCTCAAAACGCAATGGTCAAAACGCAATGAACTTTTGTCAAAACGCAATGAAATAAAAAATTGGTCAAAGTATTCCTTAGTCAAAACGCAATATATGTCTTCAAAACGCAACCTGCAATCAAAACGCAATGAACCAAAACGCAACCAATGTCAAAACGCAACCAAGAAAAAAGTCAAAACGCAACAAGAAGAGAGTCAAAACGCAACATGAACTTTGCCAGAAAGTCAAAACGCAACGACGAAATATACGAGTTTTTCCACCTAAAATCGCCTAAAAATCGCCCTTTTTGACCTTTTAACTTGATTTCTCTTGCACAATTAGCTACCTTATGCCTAGATCTTGCTTAATAACTAAAACATTCACACATCTAAGCACAATAATTCGGGTTTGATTTTTTTCTTCAAAATTACACACGAATTTGATCTTGTTTAACCACAAGAATCAACCACGAATCCACACGTAGCTCTGATGCCAATTGTAGGATCCCGTAATCACTTCACTTCATACAATCGACCACGAATCGGAACTAGAAAGGAGAAAGAAAGATTGAGTTGTTTAGAGAGAGAAAGAGGAGAGAGAATTGAGAGAGAAAAGAGAAAGATATATTAGATATTTTCAACAACTAACTTTTCCAAGTGGAAAAGTTCCTTATATACCCCGACACTTAAAAGTGACGCGCGGGATATTTAACTAGGACCCGGGCTCGGGTTTTGTTTGGGATTAAACCCGAAACATATACAATATTAGATTAACTATCGAGCTACCATATTAATTAACTATCTAGCCGCCGATTCCCGCGATACTTTCCTAATACAAGACAACTTTAACTAATTAAAGACCGGACATCTCTACGTAAGTGACCGAACTTTCTTGTTCGACTCAATAAATTGAGGCTAACATACTAGAAATTTACCAATTTAAACAAGTTACTCCATCTAAATCCATAGTACTTATTATTGTAGTCTCGAATAGATATACCAAGCCAAGTTCTAAAGTCTACAACATCACCGGCATACTCATATTTTTGTGGAATTTGGGTAAACATTTAGAAACGGATAAGGTTAAATCCTCACAATTATCTAATAAGGGTTATTATGTGCGGGTTATGTAACAAGTAATTTCACAAAAGTATGCTTTTATGTGAAAAATAGGACAAGTATACATTCTAATTCTCATCCTCCCCACTTGAATTATACAACGTCCTCGATGTATAGATAAAACATTAAAAACAGGAATTAAAAGAATTAGAATGAGAAACTCCCCTGATATTTTGCTCGGTAGATTCTCCAAGTTGAGCAAGGATGTGTGTTGAACAGCCGTCTTAAGATTTCAAGACTCCAACACTTCTAGATTTCCAGATTGTGGATACTTCACCAATATCGTCGATTTCTTTGCAGCGAGGTCCTATGCAAAATATAGGAAAAACATGTAAAATCCTATCTCGGGTATCTACGGTTAATTAAATAAGCTAAATAAACTATATAGGAGACCATTACGTCGTATCCATAAACTGGAATACGCATAAAATGACAAAAACCTGTTAAAAAATATCTAAAGACGGGTCAGTCTTGTGGAATAAGCCGACATATGCAGGAATACGTGGTATTGAGCGGAACTGCAATAATGGTTAGAAAGTGCATAAAAATAAAGACTGATAACGTCCAGACATCCAATACGTCGTATGGTAAGGAGCGGATACGCCGTATTGATGTCTTGGAAGACAGACTTGATAAAGATAAAATAATAACCTAGTGGTTGACTCCCCGGAATCACTTTTTCCTTTAACTATCTTATGAAGTGTAGACCTTTTTCCTTTCCTCCACATTCTCACACATCTCAATGCACGCTTATTCCGCTGCCCCGCCGTGTGAGCCATTCTTCCATCAATCGCATCTCGGGACTATACACGGATGGAGGAGGTTGGGACAGAGTTCTGCGCCAATCGTCGGAGAGTACCTTGCAGGTTAGGTTAGTGATACTCAACAAATATGACGAAACGTGTCTTTGATCACTTGTTCGAATACAGTGCCCATAACCACATATTCCCCCGTATCGGTATAAATACTGCCTGTGATCAGGTATAATTCTGAAGAATCTCCTTGACAGGGTTTCGCAGCTGCACTAGCCGTTCTCATTACCAGAGCGTCTCAAAGCAGACAACACGGTATGAGTAAACCAGCAAGACGAAGTCTCACCGATTGAAATAGAAAAATCGATTTGAAAATCAATCGATGTATCACTTGCTAAAGTGTTTTTGTGATACATCGAGAGTGTTAATCATTTCAAAAATTCATTAGCAACCGTTTATCCATTTCCTAGAACAAGTTTGATTCTTATTGAATCGCACCATCATTTCTTTCCAGTTGTCACAAGTTTGATTCTTATAGAATTGCACAAATCACCTACCATGAGCTTGTTTGATGTTGGCTCAAGCAGGATTTCCATCTTCATTGTGATTGAAATCACTTGGATGTTCTGGCAAAATCACAAGGATAATGCGTAGGACTCTAGATATACATCTTGTTATTCACATTGTGTGAGATAGCAAGCATAATTTGACAAGTGTCCTAATGAGATTTATGGATGATCTCTTTTGGCTCTAGACTCAATAGTGCACTTTTGTTTTAGTGATCGGAGGCTAGGGAGCATAGGACAGCCACCTTTCAATATCACTAACTCGGAGTGAGAAAGTCGATAGAAAATGCATGTAATCTCTGCTATGAGAAATGAAACCAAATCATGTTAAGAAGACCGAGTGGCTAGGGAGGGTTGTGCTTAGGGTCACTAGGTCCATGACAGTCCTTCAATGTCAAAAACAACTTAGAGGTATCTGACAAATTATGTAAATTCGATGTCCGGTTTCTCTGCCAGAGTGTAATGGAGGCTTCTTCTCTTTTCACCCTTTATCCTTACTTTTCCTTATTTCATTCTTCACCCCACATTCAATGATTACGGAGACTCATAACTAACACAATACCATTGTGGGTTAACATCCAGTGTTTAGCTCTATCTCATTCGGCATTATTCCGTGATTCTCACTTTTTCTCCTTTGTTAATCAACCTAAGGACTTCTATACATAAACAAGTGTATATCCCAGTGTAGATCCCTTATCGGATTCTCATGGCTGGATCATGGATTTCTGAAATACCTATGAGAGCAAACCACCTTATAGAGCTCTCTATAAAATTTAAGTACATAGTTCGGTCATTGTGGGTATTACCATCTCAATCAAAACCCAAAATCATTTGAAAAATTTCAATCAAAGTGTTTGATATAAATATCAAAAAAAAAAATTACACTTTGAAAGTTTTTCATCAGCACTAAACTCCCCCCTCTCTAACATGTGCACATAATTAATAGTACATGTTATGTTTATACTCCATTTTATATAATCACAGATTACATACAAATTAGGTTACAGTTTAATCACAGTTTCTCCCCTTACGCCAAAATTTTAATTTCCCTTGATTTTTTGGATATCATTGATTTAAACCGATGGGACAAAATATTAACATAATACACCTATCAGGAATATTTTAATGCTCCCCCTCAAAGTATGAGGGATATGATATAGTGTTGAGAACGAAATTTGGAATTTTGTGAAAAATTCTTGAAAATCATCATTCTCGAACACCGCATAAGCCTAAGTCTTTTACTACTTATGTACATATTTACATGTTTATTATATACGAAGATTTGACCTGAATGATGAGAACATCATATAATGAAATCATATGGTCCTTTGTAACAGCCGTAGGTCTCCTTCATACAATCTCCCACCAATGACCTTTTTCTAAGCCAACTAGACGCCGGGGGGACGTTGGGGATCTGTTGTCAAGTGGAATGGGGGGGGGGTGATGTTACTCTTTTTTTTCCTCGCACTTTCTCGTTCAAGGCACTCATCGACATTGCTTTAACTTTCTTTCCAAGTTACAAAAGTCTTTGCATCAAACTTCAAGTATGAAACAGATTCAGATACACATGTAACTTAAGCTTGTGTAGTTGGTGATGTTGTCTTAGCTTCCCCCTTAACCAACAATCCTTTCTTGAGTAGAGTCAGAACTTTCTTGCAAGCCGCATCAAGTAGTCTTGATGTATAAATCCCAGATATCCAAAGTAACATTAACCCTTTCAAGAATTTGATACATGCAACACCAAAGTCAATTAGTCTCGGAGGAGCGCATTTCTCCTAATTCAGGATAGTGAATGATATTAATGAAACACCATAGTCAACTAAGTCTCGGCTAGTCTACAATCTATTTCCCTCTAAATAGTTCGAAAATGATAACTCTACTAAGTACAAACTAAGTTCTCGAAGAAGTCATTTCTTCCTACAGGATACTGACAATCTAAAGGAATCATCATACCTATGTGTACCTCTTCTATCATATATACCTACTTCTTTTAAGAATACGCTTAGGGATTGACCGGTCGGGTAAAACATTAATTGAATCAGACAGAATTCTTCTCACGTTTTAAATAATTATACTCTCAACACTTCCCCCTGGGACGCCAAATATGCATACTGACTAATGAATTAAAATAGTAGCAGCCCGAAAGATTAAAAAGGCCTAAATTAAGAGCTAACCCCTCTAAAGAACAAAAAGTAAGCAAACCTCAAAAGAGAGGCCAAGACATTATCAAGTATACATCTACTCCTTCCTCCTTGCTAGTTTCGACACGTCAGAATCAAAAAAACCTTGTACACACACATACTCGAGAACGTGTTTGAAGAATCAATATATCTTAGATCTATTCCGTGAGAATCAACTTCAAGGTCTTTAAAACTATGTAATTATTTCCAAACATTCTTAAGTCTTTTACAAACTATGAAGTGTTGGCAATATTGATCGAATGTAGTTTAAGGCCTGAATTCACTAAGTCACTCAAATTCAAATATTCCATAAAGATTAAACAAATACATCTAAGCACCTGTAGTTTAATATAAACTTAACTCCCCTTGAAATTGTTATTCCGTCATTATCAAAAACTTTATCGTTATTATATTCCGTAACTATTTTGAAAGACCGTTTTAAAATATTATTTGATGACGCTTTCTCCCCCTCAAATAACGACCCATTTTCTATTTAAAGAGTTGTTGTCATTGTTTGAGTGGTCAAATTGTCTTTGAAAAATCTTTTTGTGATTACTGAAAACACTAATTCATTGTGAAGACAACTTTTTTACCAATAAAAAAATATTTCTCTATTTTAACCTCATAAGCGCACTGACACATACACAATGGTAAATAGGAAAGCGACGGGTTTGATAGACAAAGTAAATCACAAGCCTTTGCATGGTCATAAAGTAGACCATGCCCGAGAATAAATTCCCGTTGAGAGGTCAAGTTTCCTTTTTGACGAAATACTTGCCTTTAAGATGATGACCGGGTTGCTATCTGAAATAATAGCAAGCCATTTGGCATGTTTTGAAAAACATTTGAACTTCTGCTCGAACTTATATATAGCCTTGTATCTTATTGACTGACTTTTTAGACGTAAATGTTATCGATTTTTAGAAATCATCCATTAATACCTCTTTTTATATTTTTTCTCATTTATTTAATTTCTTTTTCTTTGGTTGTATGAATTTATATTTTTGTATTGTTGTTTTCTTATAAAAATTTTTGAAAAAATGAAAAAATCTTTTTTGGTTTTTATGGTGTCTTAATATATAATAGCATATGATACAGGATATTTGTAATAGGTACCACACTATTACATCAACTCATCGCCACAATATGTTCCAGAGTCTCCGACGTAAAACCCGCACAGGTCCCAGGCATGTGTATAAGAAATTTAATTCTTTCTCTACATAGGGGTTTAGTGAAGATGCCCGCTAGTTGATACTTCGTGTTGACAAAGTAAATGTTCCGATACCCATTTTCCAACAGCTCCTTGATAAAGTAAAATCTATGTCTATATGGCTTTGCATCTGGAATGTTGAAACAGTTCTCTTTGCAATGCAGTAAGGCAACAACGCTTTTGTTATCACAGTACATTGGAATTTTATTGAATCCAAGGCCATAGTCGGTAAGCTGTGATCTCATCTAAAGAATTTGAGCACAACATCCCGACACAACAATATATTCATCTAAGCTTCGCAATTCCGTAATGGATATCACCTCAGCGTTTTCTTCTGCCTTTTGATGACCAGCTAAACAAGTCTATCTCCCAGAAAACTCATACTACCAGATGTGCTAACGGGCGTGTATCTTGACAACTAGCATGATTCGCATCTGCAAATGCTGTTAGTGTAATTGAAGAATCCTTCGGATACCATAGACCCTGATTGACGGTTCCTCTTAGATACCGAAAGATCCTTTTGACTGCATGTAAGTGCTTTTTGGTAGGCCGAGCTTGATACCCGCAAGGGCACACATGCATATAGCAATTGTAGGTCAGGTCTACTTGGCTGGAGATAAAGAGGGTGACAATCTAACCACGATAGTGTGATGGATCAACACGCTTTCCTTCCTTTATCCTCATCCATTTGAGGATTTTTCACCAACATGGTAGTACCACTGGGTCCACAAGAATCAAACCGTACATCTTTACAAAACAAGGGCATATTTTGACGTGGTACAATAAAGATGCCTCTAGGATGTCTTGAAAAATTTGTAGTCCTAAGAAAAATAAGATTTTGCCCATCATTGACATCTTAAATTTTGAAGACATGATTTTAGCAAATAGGTCACAAAGTTTAGGTGTAGATGCAACAAAGATAATATCATCGAAATATACTTGTACCAGAAGTAATTCTTTGCCTTCTTTTTGGATGAACAAAGTAAGATCCACTGAGTCTTTGGAGAAGTCTTGGGATATCAGGAATGAAGACAACATGTCATACCACGCGCGTGGAGCTTGTTTCAACCCATAAAGAGCTTTCTTTAGCTTGTACACGTGATTGGGGTTATCTAGATCCACAAAACCGTCCGGCTGGCTAACATAAACCTCTTCCCATAAAAAACCATTCAGAAACGCAGTCTTGACATCCATTTGGTAGACGACCATGTTCTTGTAAGCGCAAATGCGAGAAAAATCCTTATAGCCTCTAATCTTGCAACCGGAACAAAAGCACTCTTCTTCAAACCGACACACTCCCTCTTCTTGACGGTAACCACGAGCCACTAATCGAGCCATGTTCTTTAGAATACCTCCCAGTTTATCTAGCTTTACTTTGTAGATCCACTTCAAAGAAATAACCATAACTTTATCTGGTCGGGGTACGAGCTCCCATACTTCAAGACGTTCGAACTCATTGAGCTCTTTGTTGGGATTCTAGATTTGATGAGACAAAATAAATATAAGAATAAAACAAGAAGGACTTAAAGGAAAAGGACCTAAATCGACAATAAGATATTCTTCAAGCATGGTAGACGTATAATTCTACAAAAGATTAGAAGATTATGAGTTTCCTTATTGTAATGTATTATCTTCCTTTGAGTAAGTCATAGAATTTCTCCCTATATAAAGAGATCTCATAGACATAGGTTTTTTAGCAACCAGAAAACTGTGGTACACAAAGTGAAAAAGATGTAGACGTCCAGACGATTTTAGGTGCGTAGGCCCCAGGATCTTTGTGATCCCTGTTAGATTTGTAACGTATCTAGAGTGATCGTCTAGAATTGGTCTTGGAGCGAAACGTATATGTAATAAACTACCTTGTTGATGATAACATTGTCCTTTATGTTTTAATTCCGATGTGCATGTTATTGTCTTTGTTATCATTATCCTAGATAAAGGTCTAAACAACCTAGAGCTTAAACGATCTAAGGAATCTTTGGATTTAACAATTGGTATCAGAGCGATGGGGGCTCTCGATCTAGGATCTACAAGGTTTTACATGTCGAAGAATGAAGAAGAAACCAAAAAAAAATTCGTATATGGTTTCTAAGTTCGGATTTTTTTGGGCAGCTATGGTAAAACGATGATAAATCGTTCGTTAACCGTTGGATCGTTACGAAAATTAAACTGAAGGTTCTACACACATATAGCTACGATCTGACCGGAGCGATCTTCGATTTGATTCTTCAAATTAAAGATATGATTTTTCTAAAACTGCTGCAGAAAAGGTACTTTTCAAAGTTTTTTGTTTGGTGATTGTATTTGTTTTGACTAGCTTTGGTGAGTTGATTTTGGATCAACAATGAACACTAGTCTGAAGGTGGATTATGGCTTGCATTAGACAAGATGTTTCTACCTGTTCGACTATCATTGTCGTCAAAAGGTATGGTGAGCCGATGACTATTATTGCAGTCGAGACATGTTTTATACTGTTTGACTGCAATATTCACGATCTTCGTTTGAGTACTGTTTTTAAAAACCTTATACTCGTGGGAATTCAAAAGAAGAAGATTTATTGGACATGGGCTTAGAAGAGTGGTTAAAGGCCAAAAGCAGGTCTGGTGATTTGTGAGTCACAATAGATGCACGTCAAGTATGGTATAGCAGGTTACTGGTTTTGGTTTTATACAGCAAGAAGATTCAAAGATTTCGATGTGGTGGTAAGAAACCCTAAAATCCTTAGGGTATTATATTCTTGTAGTATGCTGTTTGTGATGAAGAACGTGTTGGCAAATATGTTCAGTAAAGATAACCAACAGGGACACATGATCCATATTGTAATATTGTTTTTGTGAAGGTTCAGGTGTTATACATAGCAGGTGTTCGGTTTATTACCATCAACATACAGTAGGGTTTGGTGCATGTGAAGTGTTTGGGAACGACAGAGAAAGCAAAGAGATTTATTTATAGTACATGTGCTGGTTGTATTCGTTATCTTGTGATTGATAGGCATTAAAGAATAATACATCAGCAGGTTGCACATGGGATCAAAGAAAAATACTTGATATTGCTCGTACGCATAAGGTACTGACTATATATTTTTGTAGTGCTCATGTGTGCACTTACCACTGTTCATGTACATATTAGATTCATAATCATGTGTGCAGCTTCGTTCATGATTATGGATCATGTCCTATTGGATGTATTCATGTTTTATAGCAGCAAAGGAAACAAATGGGTTATTGAAGAACATGCGAAAATGATAAAGAATGATATAAAACACTTGTAAAAACTGTTTTGACGTGGAGCAATGCATGTTAAGGAATGAAATTGTTTCCTTTTATTATCTGAATATCATGTTATATGGTATTTATATGGATGACGTGGAAGCAATTGTGATGCAAGAATAGTGCTGCTATGTTTTAAACAGTTTGGGCTTCAAGGCTTTAATGACACTTTCTTGTTGGTAATATGTTACTAAAGGCAATGGGAGGAAGGAGCTCAAAATAATGTCAGTATAGCTTTAACTATTAATACTGCTTGCCTTGTGTTAATACTGCCATGGTTTTCACTTAGTACTGCTGGAGCATAAAAGAATGTTAGTACTGCCTTTAGCGTCCGAGAAAACACTAATATTGTTAGTTGTGTTCGAGAAGTGGGTAACACTTCAATATTAAATTCGATATCGGAACAAAGCGTAAATTTTTGGTCTCTGGATGTGAGAAGATACGAACTCAAACGAGCTTTTGGATCTCTAACTAAACATGATGCTTCGTTAAGGGAAGACGGCGAAAAGTTTTTGGTTTTAATGTTCTTAAATGAATTAATGGCTCATATTTTATTTGATTAATTGGTTACGAAGAAGGTTGTTTATGATTTATTTGACGATGAAGTAGAATTATTTAGGTTTGTGTTTTATCATATCTCAAATGGTTGGCTACATTTGAAGATAACTTTTTCGTGCGTTCAAGCTATGACGAAGAATTGACAAATCTAGCAATGTGTGATCTAACTTATGGTGCTCAATGCTCACATTTGCTATCACTTTTAAGATTCCGTTCTTGTACTTAGTGTCTCCTAGAAGTATGAAGGATATTGTCAAGAGATTGCGGTCTCCCTAACATCGGTTTTGTGTATAAACGTTCGGATCTCACGTGGATAGTAACAAAGAAATAAGAACACAATTTTTGGTTATCTCTACTTCACATCATAGTTCGTTATACTTATTTTCTATCATCAGTTAATCTTACATGAGCTACAGAATTGAAGATTCAAGAATGGTTAACATATGGTTCAGGGAAGCTTAATGTAAACATGTTTAACCATTTATATGCACATTGATTAAAACATTTAAAGCATTTAAACACAAAAACGTTAACGGGAATTTAAAAACGCGACATTTAAGCAAATACATCAAAATTTTACCCTAAAAATGTTTTTTCATTTTTTTATAAATCCTAAATGACTAAAAATAATTTTAGAAAAAAGAATTATATTTTTTGACATTTATTTTATTTATTATGAATTAAAAATAATTTTAATCTAAAAATACTAAACTAATTTATAAAATTTTGGAAAAATTTCAGAAAGTATAAAAAACTATTACTAATCTAGGAAAAATAAGATCTGGCAAAAACCATTTCAGATAAGCAGTTAAACAAGCCCAAACAGCTTATAAGCTAAAACAAGCCAACTGCCCTTAAATATAAAATGTTGCAAATGGTTACCATAAAAGACCCAAGGGCAGTTGGTTTGTGAGTATGTGTTAAATATGTTGAACTGTTAAGGTTGAGGTCACAGGTTCGAAACCTGTGGCCTTTTTTTTACAAACATTTTTTTATTTTATTTCTTTTTGAAAAAGCTTAAAGAACAAGTTAAAATAAGTAAGTTTAATTAAGAGATTTTTTATTGAAACTTAAAAATAAGCTGAGAAAAAGCTGAAATGAAATGTCAGATTAGCTAAATTCTATTATAAGACTTTTAAGCAAAACTGTTGTTAGGATTTATGTTTTCCTAACTTAGTACCGACAGTACAAATAGTTAGTACCGTTAGTTATAGTTAGTACTGACAGTACAAAGTGTTAAGTACTGATCAGTTAGTTAGTACCGTTAGTAGAAAATAGTTAGTACCGTTTATGAGATATGTATGAGATATCTTAGGAAAAGATAAGTATGCGTTTTGTAAGCCTGTTAGGGTTTATCCTTAGTCTATAAAAGGATCCCTCTTGGCATAGTTAGATATACACGACCTCAAGATATCTCATAGCAAAATCATATCTAATTAGTTAGTAATATGTAATCATTCAAAGCAGATTAATAGAATTATTATTTAGTTCTACATTGTTTTTCTTAGTACTTGTGTTAAGATTCCGCATTAACACATAGTATTCATAATCAGTGTTTCTACATAGTCAGTTGTATTTATACATTTTGGCTATCATCCTTAATAGGCTGCAGAGATCTAATCCCTAAGGGACTCACAAGTAGTATCAGAGCCTGTGAGAAACTCTGAATAAGAAGAACAATATAATCCAGTTATAAACCTTCATCCTTCAGAACTAAACATGTCTGCATCACAAGATGAAATTCCACCACCACCACCACCTCCACCATTATCATACAAACACCAACCCAACAAACTCCTCATACAGTATCAACCATCAAGCTACCTATTCTCAAAAAGAGAGAATATGATATATGGGCTATGAAAATGGAGCACTATTTGGCCCATACAGACTATCCAATCTGGGAGGTTATACAAAATGGGAATGGTCCTGTATCAATCACTACAGATACATCAGGACAAATTAAGGTTTTGCCTCCTAGAACTGCAGAAGAGATTGTAGCCAGAGAAAGAGAGAGAAAAGCAAGGACCACCTTGCTTATGGCCCTACCAGAAGATCATCTTGCTAAGTTCCATAAGATGACTGATGCAAAAGAAAGAGAATGTATCAACAAGTATTAGTCCCACTATAGACATTGTCTCTAGGATTACTAATTTCTTGAAGATATCAAATTCCTTAGGATCAAATTTGTCCAATGTTCCATCGCCCTCTAATTCTTCCCCCTTTTGCAGATTGTACAAAACTATCGTATTATTGTTTGACTTCTGGATACAAAGCACATGCGGGCAATTCAAGCATGTTGTGTAATTTTGTGGAGAAAGAATAGAAGTTTATGGGTACTGTTCATTTTGGAAATGATTACAATTGGCTCCAATTCTTTGTTATGGAGATCTGAATAAGGAAATGCCGATTGAACGGGTTTATTACGTGAAGCTCAATCACAAATCTTGTTTCGGTTGGTCAATTATGTGATGCGGATTTTGAGGTGCTCTCAGGAAATCTACTTGTTTTGTGAGAGATCTTAAGGGGGAAGGAAACGATTACTTACTGGTAACTCGTTGGATCCGATCTCTCACAATATCTCTTCACAATAACAACTTCTCAACTCCAATCTGGTTTCATGGCTAAAGTTCACCAATCAAGCATGGTTTTTGGGCCATCGAAAGAAACCTTTCTCATCTTAACTTCGATTAACATCACCTTACTCTCAAAGAAAGATGTTGTGACAGGCTTACCTAAGTTGAAATATTTTAATGATCAACTTTGTTCGTCTTGTGAAATGAGTAAAGCAAAAAGAGGCTCATTTAAGTCAAAAGCTGTTCCAAGTTCTAAAGGAAGGCTGAACTTGCTTCACATGGACTTGTGTGGTCCAATGCGGGTTGCAAGCATAAATGGGACGAAATATATTTTGGTGATTGTTGATGATATTCAAGATACACTTGGACTCTTTTTCTACGATCCAAGGATGAAACACCAGAAGTTCTCAAAGACTTTCTCACGATGATTCAACGCAATCTTCAAGCTCAAGTTATTAGTGTCCGTACTGACAGAGGCACAGAGTTCTTGAATAAGACACTCCATGCTTATTTCAAAGAAGAAGGCATTGAACATCAGACTTCCACTCCTCGAACACCTGAACAGAACGGCGTTGTCGAAAGACGGAACCGCACTATGGATAAGGTCCTCAGAACAATGCTTCAGATTCTAAGCTTCATTATCATTTTGGGATGTGGAAGGAGTTTCAACCACCCATGCTTACTCAGAAAGATCCAATCTCATATCGGCCTCATGGAAAAGACGGTGTATCACATCATTATTGACAGGGAAACCTTCAATAAAACATCTTCACATCTTTGGTTTCATTTGGTAATAAATAGAGATTGGGGAGAAATTTGGATAAGATAAAAGAAAAAGGGGATCATGTGTCATGGTGGGGTCATTCTACTCAGTCGAAGGGATATCGGGTTACAAACACGAGAGAGAACCGCTTAATAGTTGAGTTCCCAATATATCAAGTTTGATGAAATCAATGAACTATGATGTCTGATCAAAAACAGTTAAGACCTCGCACCACAACGACAAGAGATGTCTTATTGAAAATGTCTCTTCAGGCTTGTTCAACTAAGGAAAAAAGGCATACTAGATTTTGACAAATCTGACCTCACGTTGCCCCCAAGACAAAATGTTGTTCCATAAAAAGTGTAAGACAGATTCAATCAAACAAGGGTTTGGAATTTCTCTTTAGTACTTTTATTAAAGTATATTACAATCCAGCACACAATCATGACTCAAAGACAAAACAACAATGATCAGCACCGAATGCATCATTTACAAGAAGGGTTGGGGTGAATTTATCAATCCTTTTTTGTACTCGGGTTCAAGAAATTGGTGAGTCTTCCTACGCAACATTGATAATACGGATGTGCATTCATTTTCAACCACAAGTGATGATTTTCAATAGACCAGAGATCATCCATTAGAACAAGTTCATCGGAAAATCCAACCAGGCCAGTTCAAAACAAGACGGGACAGCTTGCTACAGATACTTAAATGTGTATGTTCGCGACTCACGGTTGAGTATTGTTGATCGATAAGAAACTTTAAAAGGTAGGACCTTTGGCTATGGCTGATTATGCATGGATCGAAGAGCAATGCAGGATGAACTTTTCAGTTCGACAAGGACTATAAGTCTGGGAAAACTAGTCGACAACCATTTGGCCAAGGATGGTTTATAAAGCTATAGTGGTTTTGGGGAAGATACAAGAACGGATGAAGATCAGACTGTAATTCGCAACAAAGCACGACTTTTGAGCTAAAAGGTTATGCTTAGGGAAGAGGGTTATTGATTTTGAAGAATCATTTGCCACCAGTTGCTCTCGCTTGGGAGAAAGTTCGGATTTCAGTTGCTAAGCAGCACACAAGTCTTTTCACATATTCTATTCAGTTATGAGACGTAAATACGGCATTTCTTAATAGTCCACTGAAGGAGGAGGTTTATGTTGCTCAGCCGAAGGGTTCATGTCCAGATTCACCAGAAAAAGTCTACTTATAAGGAAAGCTTTGGATGGATTATTGCAACTACAAGTCCACTTTATCTTAGAGACCTGGTATGTTGAAACTATCACAACTTCCTGATGTTTAAGGCTTTCTAAATGTTGGTCCTAGGTTTAGGGATCTGACTCTGCCTTTGTAAGATGATAGACAACCTTGATAAATCCAATTCAATCTATTTGGAGAGATAATAAATATGAAAATCAAGTGATATATGCGGAGTTTCTTAACACTAAGAGTAAAGATAAGAAGAACGATTAATACTAAAATTGCTTATAGCTCTATGTTCTTATTGATTTTTCAATCACTTACGCGTACATAACTATGTGCCTTAGGGTTCCTCTTATTCTCCAAGGAAACACTAATGGGCATTAACAACGTTATCAATGTTGAAAGGATAATACATATTCTTTCATAAGATTATCTCCTAAGATATCTTAAGTAACTATTACTATTCTGTTTCACAAACAGAATTAACTTATGAACATAATTAAATATGTCCATGTTTCTAACTACTAGTACTGCTAAGACTACCAGTACATAAGACTTAGTAATCGCCAGACTTTACTTAGTCTGCAAGTATTAAACTTAAATACTAACGATCCATAATACTAACTATACTGACTTAACTGTTATACTACCAAGTATTAGTCTGTTACAAATCAGATTTTCCAAACAAAACAATCCTCCCCTAACTTGGTCTTCCACTTGTGAAATTTAAGTTCACTTCAAAACATTCTTGATCTTTACTTTTTAAATACTTTTAAGCTTCCTGTGGATGTTTGGTAAATTAGAATTCTTCAAGGTTGTCTTGATCTGCAACACTTCAAGTCTCTTCTCTTCGTTATCTTTGCCAGCAAAAGCTATTCTTCAAAGTTATCTTCAGCAATCCATCATATCAGCAAACATTGACAATTATGTACATCAATCACAGAGTTTCAGTCTCATTCTCATCAATGCCAGGTGTGTTAACTCTGTGAGAGCGTGGTAATCATTGATAAATTTTAAATGGATTTGGTGTTCTCTTCTACCAAGTTACGCCATTCCACCTCTGGAGCTAGTTCAGTCATTTGGCCACCAAGAAAGGTGTATTGTCTATGGTTAAACTGGATAATCCCATTCTATACTATCAGTCTTGAAACCTTTGGTGTAGTTGAATACACCATATGGTTTTTCGGGAAACCATTAGAGCCATAATGGATTGGATTTGATATGCCTTTACCTGTAGCCCGTTTGCTCAGGGCTAGTCAATCCTTTGGCACCTAGAAAAGGTATAATTCCATGGGTGGAGTTGATAACCATGTTCAACTCTTTGTACATGAAATCTTGGTGAGTTGATATCCATCCACTTTTTGGTTTAATGGGTCAACACATCTTATATGGATTTGCAATTTGTCTTTACCCTAAGGCCATAATCCGTATGGAATAGTTATGGTTTTTCCACAGCCTTTACCACAAGCCATAAACTTGTGGGCGAGCCCAAATCTTCACTTAGACCAGTTCATGGTGAGTGAAAACCATACACTTATTTGTAAGTTGTCACCACTAGATCGGATTTGGGAGTCTTTACCCAAGGCTCGTTTGCTCCTGGACTTGCCAGTTCTTATGTTGGTTAGACATGGTGATTGATAAAAACCATTTGTTGTTGTTTGTGCACTAGCACCTCCACCAAGTGTTATCCTTCTCTTCTTCTATCCTTAGACTTTCAACCTTTACAAACTTCAATACTTCCTATACCAGCTTGCTTTTTCCATCATTTTCAAACATTCTATAGCAATCCGCGTTCATCTTTCCATCCAAAAGGGGGCCTTCATTTTCAGAATAGTTTGACATTCCTCAGCAGATAAAGGATATTTTCTCCAGGGACAAAATATAAACATCCATGGACTCTAAGTTCAAGCAATGTACTCTACAAGTATCATAATATCTCTAACTTATGATCTTTTGTTGTCCTAATTCACTCCATATAGAATCTGTACTAAGAGGTTCTTCAAACATAATTCTTAAACATTTCCAAAATCCCTTCTCTAAACTTTTCCTTATGGTCCATCCATCCCATTTTACTCTATTAACAATCCTTTATAACTCGTAATATTCATTCTCTAGATTAGACATTCAACATAGCACCAAAATTAATTAGACTTTATCTGTTCCATCTTCCCTACTATTTGGTAATCCTTTTTCTCCTTGCTTAATCAATTTATGGGTAGCTCCACTAGGTGTTTTTCAATAGCTACAGAGGAACGGATTTAATTGGAGTTTTTGTTAGTACCTGTGAAAGACTCTTCTTGGCCACAACTTAATCAGAATCTTCAGAGTCATTTTATCAACCCTTGTATGCAAATCCTTTCCTTTGACCTCTGTTTCTTCTTTTTCAGACTTCTTGGTTGGTCCTCATCATCCTTTGCTTATCATCTTTCAGTCTTTTTGGTGAGTGTCTTTGTCTGAAGCT
Source organism: Tanacetum coccineum (assembly GCA_026074375.1). NCBI lineage: Eukaryota > Viridiplantae > Streptophyta > Magnoliopsida > Asterales > Asteraceae > Tanacetum > Tanacetum coccineum. The sequence goes on along the minus strand of BQNB010018164.1, from coordinate 6,199 downwards.
TCTTTACCAAAATCTCTTCAAAACTAGCTTTAGTGGCTTCAAAACTTATTGGTGCTCAAGGATTCAACTGTTTCCCAAGCTTGTTTCATATTCTTCCTTGACTTCTTTCAAAAACTCGCATATTTGCTTCAGTGGAGATATCTTTCTCATGTCCCATGATTACTTCATGTAATTCGATACATTATAGGTCATTCAGCTTAGTGATTGGGTTTCTTGGCTTGTTATTCTTTTTTCGCTCTAGCTCTTTCTTCAGAAAATACTTCTTTCTTTGATTAACAAGATCAACCATTTTCTTCGCAAAAATCTTTCTCCTTGAAGTTCACTTCTAACATGCTTTTTGACAACTGCATTAGCTTCAATATTTGCTCTAATAAATCCCAAATTCTTCATTTTGTGTAATGCTGAGCTTCAAACGAATTGTGCTTTTCTTTTCTTCTGTTGCTCATTCATTCTTCTTCTTCTGCAATTCTTTATGCTAGACTGAGAGTCCAAATGTACTTGTTTAGCCACCTCTTCTTTTTGCAAAGTATCCAACCTAATTGCTTCAGCAAGGACTTAGCTTCACTCTTGTAGAATTTGTTCTTTTGACTTTCTTTGGAGTTTCTTCACTCTGAGAATAGGTGCTTTTTCCCTTTCTCTTTGGTCCATTATCTTGAGAAGAAGTGGGACTCCATTGTACTACAAACGTACTAACTTGTTTCCTAACAGTACTAAGTTTAATACGCCAGTTTATTTAACTCCTTCAGCCGTAATAACTTGTTCAGACGACTCAGCAGTATTAACCTGTTTAGCACAGCAGTATTATCCTGTTCAGCACGGCATCAAATTTTCTTGAAAGTCCAAGCTGAGATACCTTCTTTCCTTTAGTCTTCTTTTCTGCTCTTGTATTCCCTTCCTTGTCAATAGACTTGACTTTAAAGAGGCAACCTTGGAGAGAGTTTTGGCTGCTATTCAAGTGTGTTTGACTTTTTTCTTCACTTGTTCCTCCCTGAGTATTTTACTTTTGTTGTAGGAGGAGTAACCAGTCCTTGTACTGAAGAATCTAGAGGATCATCTTGACTTTTCCTCCACTGACCTTTGGTTCTTCATCTTCAGATTTCTATCTTTCAAGTCTGACAAGACTCTAAATTCCTCCTCCTCAAAAAACCCTTCCAATTCTTCACCCTTCGTGGACTAACTTCACTATTGCATTTCCCATGGTCAGCTTGGTTTGTTTGAGATCCGTTTCCAGGCTTTATGTCAATCTCGTGATATCAAACTTTGAAACTTCATGAGGAAATCTTCCATGGCATGTTTGACTTGGAGCCTATTCTTGTGGGGGTGAGAAGTGATGGTGGACAGGAGATTGCTCCTCATAGATGTGCTCATCTGGTGTAGGTTCATTGTCAGGTATTGGTGTAGGTGTAGTGATAGATGGTGGTGTAAGTGTAGGGATAGGTGGTGGTGTAGGTATAGGGATAGGTGGTGGTGTAGGTGTAGAGATATGTGGTGGTGTAGGTGTAGGAATAGGTGGTGGTGATTGTACTTGAGGTGTTGATGACGATGGTTAGGATTGAGCCACAGCAGCATGTTCTTGTCCTGGCATTGGGGTAGTTAAGCAACCAAATATCATAGATAGGCAAATATAGGTCTTGGTTTGCCCCGAAAACCCCTTTTCTATTCCCAAATATCCTTTTTGGTCAGGATCACAGCTAGTAAAGGGTGTTTGTTCTTTATTGAATATCAAAAATCATTTGACAGAAAACATGGAGATACATCAAAAACTTTGTCTTGCTCTCAATATTTTCCCTACATACCATCATAAAATAGTTTTGAAAAAAATTATAAACTCTCTACCAGTGGATTAGATCAGATGCAAAGCAGAGTTGCAATATTGCCTACGAATTGATCCAATCCACCACTTTTTGGCTTATACAGTGTTAAGATGGTGGACTAAGTTATTCGACATTGGGGTGTGACCAGAAAACTTTTCCAAAAGGTAAAGGTTCCTTCGTAAGGATACCTATTTGCCCATTCCCTCAACAGGTTCTTATTTGGCAACATTGTAATTCCTGTGGCGTCTTCTAATTGAAGTGATTCCCTAATTGACGCCTCAGAGATTGTGTACCTTATGGTATCAATGGTTGCATTAATTTCTAGAGACCCGTCAACTTTAGTATTGGCAGTAGCACTTTGCCAAAATTGTTTTACAAGAGAATCATAGACAGTTGGATTAGCACTTAAGGCATACCTGAGGTTGGAACCTCGAAGAAAATCCACTTTATCAGCAAAACCCTGCATTCGTAGGCTTGCGCAAAACCCCACTTGATTGTGTTTGTCACAATACTTTAATTGAGCCATTGGACAATCGTATTTAGATACTTGGGTTTTAATGCGAGAGAAATTGTAGATGCTTGGGGCGCTCTACAGAAACTCTTGATATTTTCGTTTTAAAGGGAAATTTTTTCTTTGCATAAAAAGGATGATAGCAATAAAAGGAAAAGTATGAAGAGAAATCAAACTGTATCTATATATAGCGTCTCTAGTTGTACGACTATTTGCGCCGTTAAAAAAATCTCTAACAGTAACATATAAAACAGTGATTAAAGCAGGAAAAAATGTCAAATTTTCCCGAAACCTGTTATTAACATGTTACCACTACCAGACTTAATTTGGTCAAACAGAATTAATTATAGAGATCAACCCGAATTACAACTCTTTCTTCAACCAAATTAAGTATGTATGAAAAATGTTCAACAGTTAAAAACCTTGGCACTCCTTCAACTTTCATCCATGCTATTGCTGACAGGAATTAGTCTAAAAGAAAAGAAAAAACATTACTGCAATATAATTTTATAGAAAGAATTAATGAAACTAACTACCCGAAATTAAACTCTACTTAACTACCAGTATTAATATGATATAAGTACCAGGATTAAAATGAAATCTATCAAAACAGTATTAGACTACTTAAGCTACCAGAAATTAAAACAAATATACAACTAAGCATCCACTTATAGGTTTGTATGGGTTCGATCCATACCAATGCTACACCACCAGTAATTAAAAACCGTGATGTGGTCCATCAAATGGTTTGGTAAACCAAGTCAGCTACATTTAGGTACACTGTGTGAACTTTCTCCACACTTATGAGCTTGCTTCTCATAACATATCTTATGAAGTAGTGACGGATCTCGATGTGCTTTGTCTTAGGAATGATAGAACTGGGTTCTTCATTATTGTAATTGTGCGTTCATTATCAATGTGGATTTTGGTATTCATGAAATTGGAACCATATTCAAGCAATTGATTTTTTTTTCAAACACAATACTTGTCCACTGCAATTTGCGAGCAGCTACATTTCAGTTCAGTTGTTGAAGTGGCCACAATTGTCTGTTTCTTACATTGCCATGAGATAAGTCTTTGTCCAAGAAATTGACAACCACCTGTTGTGGATTTCCTGTCAAGGTTGGACCCACCATAGTCACTATCAGAGAATGCTTCCAAGTCAAAGGGTGATTCCCTAGGATACCATAAGCCCAAGTGTGGTTTGCCCTTGAGATACTTGAAGATCCTCTTGACAGCATTGAGATGAGAAGTCTTTGGAGTAACCTGAAAACGTGAACAAACACATACTGCATACATAATATCAGGTCTAGAGGCAGTTAAGTACATGAGGGAACCTATCATAGATCTGTACAAGTGTACATCTACATCAAAAAGCTTCCTCATCCTTTGTTAAAGGCAACTTGGTTTCCATTGGGAGTGATTGCAGCTTTCACATTCACAAGATCAAATTTCTTGAGTATCTCAGCTACATACTTGTCCTGAGATATGAAGATTCCTCCCTTGTTCTGCTTGACTTGTAGACCTAAGAAAAATGTGAGTTCACCCATGGAACTCATCTGAAATCTGCTTTTCATCAATGCTTCAAACTCAGCACACCAAGACTTGTTGGTAGAGCCAAAAATGATATCATCAACATACACTTGAACTAGCATGATATCCTTTTTGTCTCTTTTAATGAACAAAGTCTTGTCAATTGTGCCCCTCTTGTATCCATGCTTCTCTAGGAATATGGATAGAGTAGCATACCAAGCTCTAGGAGCTTGATGTAGTCCATACAAAAGCTTTGACCACCTTATAATCATTTATTGCGGGATGATAAGGATCAACAAAACAGGACGGTTGTGAGAAATAAACTCTTCATCTTTAGTGCCATACAGAAAAGCACTTTTAACATACATTTGGTTAAACTATGAACTATAAATGAGGCAAGGCCAAAAACAACTTGATAGCTTCATTTCTTGCCAAAGGGAAGCAAAAACCTCATCTTAGTTCAATAACTTCTTCCTGTGTGTACCTTGGGCCACCAATCTTGCTTTGTTCCTCACAACCATACCTCTTTTATCTCTTTTATTTCTGTAGACCCACTTGGTGCCAATCACCTTCATTCCATGAGGTAGATCTACAAGAACCCATACTTGTTGTAGCTTGAATTGTAACAGTTCTTCTTGCATGGCTTGAACCCAACTGTCATCTTGTAAAGCTTCAGCAATCTTTTTAGGTTCCTCTTGAGATAGAAAACATGCAAACAAACAATGCTGTTGATCTTTGTGATTGTTTCTTTGCTGTTTTTGGAGTATTGACTGAGGAGAAGAGCATGAGCTCCTGATTTGTTCTGCACTTTGCTCCTAGTTTGCACAGCTGACTTAGGATTACCAAGTATTTGACTTTTTGGGTGAATACTATGAATCTTTAGTGTAGGAGTAGGACTGACTTCAATTTCTGTTGGAAGACTGTTGAAGTCAGTTATCACACCTTCCTCATCATAAGATGCCTTATCAAAAATTCATGTCTCAGGCTTGTGAAAGATTTCGAGCTCTGGCATAAGTGAATCATCATGATCAAGCCTACCAGTATTAACTGTTTGACTACCAGTATTAACTGAAGGAGTACTGGTAGTGTTGTTTTCAGGGACTGTCCCTAAATGCTTTAGGGCAATTTCTTCCAACTCTCTTCTAAAAGCTTGAATCTTAGGATTGTCTTCTAAAGAGTCAGTAGAGGAATCCTTCTTCTCTTTTTAAGGTTCTATCAAGGTCTCCTCTTTCTTTGAATTTGTGGAAGATGTCCTTGATTCATCTTTTTCCTCAGGAACCTTTACAGCTGAAGGCACAACAATAAGCTCTACTTCCTCATCTATTCCCTCTTTGCCAAACAAATAGAGGATTTGGACTTACTTCATGAAGATTTGGAACAGATTGATGATGTAGATATTGAAGAGATGGACATCAATTGGCAAATAGCAATGATTGCTATTCGAATGAAGAAGTTCTATAAGAAAATAGGAAGGAGAGTTCGCGTGGATGGAAAAACGCCTGTTGGCTTTGATAAAAAGAAGCTTGAGTGCTTCAATTGTCACAACACTGGTCACTTTGCTAGGGAATGTACAGCAAAGGGGATACATGATGGAAAGAAGAAGAGAGATTCTCTTTATCAACATCAAGAAGCTGGGAAGCAAGAGAAGAATCAGATGGGTTTGCTGACAATGGATGATGGGATTGTCAATTGGGGAGAACATACTGAAGCTGAAGAAACAAATCATGCACTTATGGCTATCAGCTCAAGCAATGAGGTATCTTTGTGTTCTAAAACTTGCATTGATTCATATAATAAGCTTAAACTACTGTATGATGAACAAATGAATCAGTTAGGTGATCAAGAAGCACAAATACTTGCATATAGTCAAGCTGTTAAGAAACTAGAAGCTCAACTTGTTACTTCTCAAAAACAGCAACTTTCTCTAAATGAAAAGCTTGCATTTCAAGCTAATGAAATACATGAAAAAGATGAAAAGCTTAAAAGATATAGGAGAATAGGAATGAAAGCTGTCAAAGAAAAGGAACAATTGCAGAAAACAGTAGATTCATGGAAAGATTCTTCCAAGAATCTTTGGAGATTAATTAATTCTGGCATGAGTTCAAATGATAAACTTGGCTTAGGGTTTGAAATACAATCTAATGATGAGGTTCTAAGTTATGAGGAAGCTTTTGATGTAGATGTACACTTGTACAGATCTATGATAGGTTCCCTCATGTACTTAACTGCCTCTAGACCTGATATTATGTATGCAGTATGTGTTTGTTCACGTTTTCAGGTAACTCCAAAGATTTCTCATCTCAATGCTGTCAAGAGGATCTTCAAGTATCTCAAGGGCAAA